>QZGG01000322.1:0-167431 GCA_006409495.1 Sedum album | reverse complement strand
AGTTTATATATTTCTGTAGAATAATAAGACATTAGAGAATATTAAACAACATATGCGCTTCTTTGGTCTGCATAAACCTCACAGTTAGTTAGATACTAACATTAATTTAACAATTTCAATGTCCGAACACAGTTCTTATTTTTATAATGGAGCTCTGAGAGAGATTGGCATAAGAATGAGCATATCTTACTCTTCAATTTCCTCTCTACCATCCTCTCATAGGTAGAACCACCAGAAAATGATGGCGTGCCGAGAATGAGTAAAGTCAGATGCTTTTGTAAAAAATGAGCCCGTAAGCTGCAAAGTATCAAATGAGCACATATTATGGAATGGTTCAGAGCAAGAATGTAAGTATGCCCAACAATTGGTCACCATAGTGCCCACTATCAGTAGCAGATTCAAAGCTGAGGTAGCACCCAAGTTAAAAGCAATACTGATTCAGTAGCCTGAAGTTGAACATTCTTCGTGAATAAAGTCCAATATAATTAAAAAGAAGTAACCTCATCAATAAAATACTGAATTTTTTAATTGAATCTCCAGTAGTTAAGAGTCACTAAAAAGATGTGGAACTCTAAATTCATTTCATTTAGGCCTCTTGCCAATGAGTAGATGATAACAGGCACCAAATTATCAAGTTCAAGTCTCTAGGCTAGAAAAATAAGATGGCGTACTTATAAGGAGTCCTCCTCAGCAAGCCAGCTCCATGCCTGGCAATTCCCTCAACTGTAAACATGTTTTTTGAGAACATAATAATGTCCGCGTTGCTAGATCCAAAATAAAAGATCAACACGGCTAAGGACATTCCATTTGAAACTGTAAAAAAAGAAGCACTCAATCCTTAACAACCCAAAACCTGCAAATACAAGCAGATTCATAAAATAACAGTAAGAATAAATATCTATCTGGAGATGCAATTACACAAAATTAGATGAAACCATAGAGATGACGATTGCGAAAAAAACTAAAATTGAGGGATTAGCCAAACCTAAATATACCGATTAATCTCGTGACTGCTCGACGAACGGGCTTAATGGTTTTACGGCGTACTTCGGAAAAGTTTATAGAGTGAGAAACTCTTAGTCATTTCTCCACAAACTTACTTTCTTGAGATTTTTTTAATTTTTTGTTTGGAACTATTTTCAGTATTTTGTACAATTGTACAAACTCATTTCTCGACAAACTATTTCGTACATTCCATTAAATTTTTTGTTTGAAACTATTTTTTTATTTTTTGTTTGGAAATATTTTCATGAGATTTTTTATAGCCTAGCCTAACTATAAATAATCAAGACTATCTTCATCTTTCAAAGCGGACCAGTAGGGATGCACAAAACTCACTCAGACCGGGAAGTTGACTGGACCGCATTTTTCATGTCGGTCCAAGATCGGACAGATATTAGGTCGGTTCTCGGGTCATATATTTTAAAAATTCTGGATTCCGGGTCGGTCCCGATACAGACCAGATTAATTCGGTTTGGTTCAGTCTGGACTGGATTATATATATATATATAGAGGTTGTATCATGTGGAACCCCCCACTTTTCATGGATCCATGGATCCCCCTTTGCAGCCGTTGATTGCATTTTCTGTTTGCATTTTGGACGCACCAGATTGTGCCACGTGTTTGCATTTTTGAAATACACACGTGAGTTGCACATGCTCATTAATGCGCTAGCACAATCTTATACTGAATTATGTTAGAATATTGGCAATGTAAAGGACTTAAAGTAGCGTACAACTACACTCTATCAGTCACTTTTCATTTTCAACTTATCTCTCTAACACAAAAAACTCCAAACCACCAAAGCCACCGCCGACCGCCGACCGCCGCCACTGCCGCCGCCGCCGTCAAACCCAAAATTTCACAATTTTTGGCTAGAACGTAGATCTCAGTGCAGGTATTCTACTATCAAAATTTCAGTTGATTTGGAATAGTTTTAGTGGGTCAATTTTGCAGTAGAAGTTTGAGATCCAGATCTGCGTTGTGCTCGCACGTGACACGAAACGCGCGCCAGTTTGAATTATTTGAGTATCATCTTTGCTGCTATTATGTCTATCTGTATGGATCAGTCGGAGAAACTGGATTTCGAGATCAAGTACCGTATGTACAGTAGGTGTGAAGTGTTACCTACGGTATTTGTTGATGTGGAGTTCCTCCGTGAGATGGGACTCTATGAAGAAGTGCACGCGGCTTTCACCGCAACTGGATGGGGAGCGTTTATGGAACTGTCCTCAGACACGGACGTGGAGGATACACTGGAGTTCCTCGCGGCGTATGAAGGACTAGCTGTTCGGATCAGGTACCGCCATAGGGGCGTGTACTATGAGGCCGCGCCATCACAGTTCGGTGCAGTTATGGGACTCGCGCGCATGCCTGGCGCAGAAGTAGATGAGCACACGGACCAGGAAGCCTGGGATGACTGGACTGACGGCAGCAAGCCGTATGCTGGTGGGCGAAGCCTCGGGACAGAATTACTGGACCCGAAGATGTTTTACATGCAGAGGCTAATCTCCCACTCGATTCTGGGGCGCTACAATGGATCACAGCGCGTGCGCAAGCTGAGTCCAGCACACAAGACAGTGGTGCTCAAGTGCTGATTGATGAGCGCTGGGTGTTCAACGCCCAGCGTGTGATGGAATATGTCGCACCACAGGGTGCTGACTTGGACTTGACGCCACCCAGGGGTTGGCGTGCTGGAGACCCGATCCCGGAGGAGTACGCACTATAGGGCGAAGACCCAATTGAAGAGCTCTCCCGGTCTTTTTCGTCATCTTTCTAAATATTTTGTGATCGGTGTAATGAACTATTCGGTGGATGTTTGTATTTCTGTTTTAAAACATATGTTTTTATTCGGTGTTCTAATTTTAATCGGTGTTTTAATTGACTTGGTGGGTGGCCATATTATGAATTGTGATCAGTGCAAATTGCTATATGTGCGTGCATTACTATTGCCTTCTTTACTACGTGTGCATAACGTGAGGACACATTTTTGTTTAAGTATGGGGGTAGTCGTACATCTATCTTAGGAGTAGTTTTAATTTTTTCGTTTTTCGTTGTTAGTTTAGTTTGGACAAACTGAATGTGAACATCTCAAGAGGTAATTGCGCGCGAGAAACACTGGCTTGCGCGACCTGTGTGCGCACTCGCGCACCTGTGCTAATTTGTGCTTATATGACGTATTCTGATTTTGTGTTAATTTTTTCGAATTTTGTGTGTCTCTTGAGTGGAATAAAGAGGGATGTGGAGCTGATAGAAACGTCCTAGAGAAGCAGTCGACCGAACGAAGCTTGAGGATCGGTTGTATGGTTATGAGTATTCGTGGAGGTTGGTACTTCACGATCAAAGGATAAAAGAGCAAGCTCAGTCACGCAGATGCCAAAGGCGAAACCCTAATGGCGTGACGAGACGGGAAAACAGACCGTCTTCGCTGAAGTTAGTCGCTCAAGAAGGGGCGCGCGGTTGCAAACGCGTGACCTGACTTGCGCGCGACTGATCAGAAGCGAGAGCGGGGCTTGATTCCATAGCTGCTATCTGAAGGCCATGATTGGAAACCGTTCTAGGGAAGAATTAAGATCCGGACCAGAAAAGAATTATTCAATTCAAAGTTAAAGCTCAAAAGGCCGAAACAATGAAAAGAGGAAATTGTGCAACAAAGAGTTATCATTTGTCCGTAAAACAACAGTGAAGCGTCGAAGACGTGAGCTCAGAAACCCTAAGATGCGAATCAATCACGTATCAGAGAAAGCGAATACGAATAACCATGCAATCACAGATCAAGAAGAATTCGGTGACCGGTGCTTAAAAAGGGACTATCTCCCAATCATCCGAGTTGATATGCATTCTACAAGAGTATAATCACAGTTGCGCAGGTTGTGAGAGTGGCGCAGACGTGTGGCGCAGTAAGTCCAACATTCACGCGTGCATTACACAAGAGGTAAGGAAGCCAGCTTGTTCAGGGACGAACAAGAGTAAGTGTGGGGGATTTGATAGAGTGCTTTTGTACGCTACTTTTAGTCTGCTACACTGCTTATATTCTAACATATTTTAGTATAAGATTACGCTTTTGGTGTAGTTTTGTATTACAGGCAGATTAGAAGAGTTAGAACAAAAACGCAACAAGAAGGCTGAATTTCAGAACAAAAGACAATAACCTGACAACAAAGGACAAAAGACCACTGGCGCGCGAGCACCATGGCGCGCGAGTGAGGGTCGCACAAAAGACAGCAGAACAATGACGTCAGCAGACAACGAAATATCCGGAGCGATGACGTCATCACGCGCAAAGAATATTTCTAAGTTCGGTTTTTGGAGATTAAATACTTCCTAAGCTGATTTTTAGAGATAAAGAAGATTTCCTACAGATATTCTTGCCTAAATATTCGAGGAAACCCTAGGAGGCAAGACTATAAATATAAAGCTTCATGGAAATCACAGTATGCGTACTTAGAGAGCTGGACACGGCGCAGAAGGAAGAAAGCAGAATTTCGGCCAGATTGTGCGCTCGAGCTGTCACGCGAACCTGCCGACGCACCACATCAGATTTGTCTTGTTATTGTAGTTGTCATATAATTATTCTTGAGATGTATTCATTCAGTATGAGTAGCTAAACTCACTGAACTCGGTGTGGATTTGAATCTATGAATTATATGTTTTGAGGTCTTGTTCTCAATTTGCATGATAACGTTTAGTATTATTATTCCAAGCTCAATTGCATGATAATTAGGTTAGACAATTAAGCGAAGCCTTGCACCGCAGACTTAGTTGTAGAATCTATTATCTATAGTTAAACTATCAGAAGTACGTGACTGTGAATGATAGGAGTAACACTAGAATAGGCAGTAGCTACCTTGACCGGATTCGTTATTGACTAGACTAGGTTGAGTGATAATATCATACGGACTTTGACCGGAATGTATGTGTAGGTTATTAAGCTGTGACAGGACCTTAACCTACGTGAACAGTACATCGTGTATCTTTAGTGACCGAGGATAAACATAGGAATTCATAGTGAAGAATCTGAACCGAGCTCATCTCTTGCATATTTATTTACATCTTTTATACTTGCTGTCTGTATGTGCGCCAGTTACACTTGCGCAACAATTTTCTTTTCTTTTTCTCGCTTTTACTCACAACCCCAATCTTAGTTTGTAGTTGAAAGGAGAATTCTCACCGTTCCCTGTGGATTCGACCCCAGCTTACCAAGACTATACTAGTAGGAGAGTCGGGACAAATTTGCAGCACTCAACGACGTGCTCGTCAATATCATCTATGTCACTGTCTCTCCAAATCATTATGGCACTATCATCAATAGTGATGCACATCCGGTCCGACCCGGATCGGACCGGTTTAGGTCGGTCTGGGTCGACTCAAAGACTCTGGATTTTATGAAATATTGGATCGAGGACCGGACCGATTAAATATAGTATAAATATTATATATTATCTACATAAGAAATAGACAAAGAAGCCTCATTAGCCTAGTGGTATGAAGTTAGATTAATAATAATTACGTCATGGGTTCGACCTTGAACCAAAATTTTCAAAATATATGACCCGAGGACCGACCCGATACCGGTCCGGGTTCCCGGTCCAGATGCATTTTGTGCATCCCTAATCATCAACTATTGTTCCGACACTCTTAACAACCACAATGTCCTCAAATTGTATGGAAACATAAGAATCAATTGGAATTACCTCGGAAGTAATAGGCATCAATTCCACATCAACATGTTTAGGGTTGACGTCTACAATCTCTAATGATGAATCTACATGCTGAGCATTCTATTTTTTCTGTCGATTGTAGACTCTGTGTGTATCCTAACTTCATTCCAAGGGTGTTAGCCATTCTCTCTAACTTTTACGTCTGTCTCTTAGTAGTGGCAGCTTGTTGGTGAAACGATTCTTCCATTCTTGTAGAAAGGTCTTTGATATTGATAAGTTCTCGATTAATATTCATTATAGCCTCCATATCTTTTGGGCTCAAATTAAATCATCTTCGATTTATACTGAACTTGACTTGACATTCAACTCTATGAAGAAGCACTATTTGATATGAACTCGTATCTTGATAGAAGAAATTAGGGTTTAGAAGATGAGAAGAGTAGTTTAGAGAATAGAGAAGATGAAGTTGTTGGGAAACTTATTATTCATTCATCGTCTATCCCTTACACATTACATGAGAGTTATTTATATCATTAGTCATAATATTAAATGACATTTATTCTCCTAATGAAATACTAACAAAATCTTATTATTTTATCAAATTTATTTGTTTCTCTTTATCTTAACCCTTATGAAACCTACACATGTGACATATAAACTAACATTTTCCCTTGCATTCTACGATAAGCATTGAGATCATACACTCTATGCATAAAGATTATTATATGTGGCATATTTATCAGGCTCGATTTATAATTCGTATAGTGTAATTAAATGTTGCGAGTATAAAAATGACGTTATTTTGATGTTTTGACAATAATCAACTATTGTCCAAATCATTTTCAAAATGACATTATTTTAACTTGACCACAATATTAATGATGGCTGTATCCAAAACAGATGAGATTGGCAATGACATGATCAACATATGTGGGTATATTCAAGTATCGTTGACTAGTAATAGCTCTCGGCAGTTCTCTAGTGCTCCAGAGTGTACTGATATTACAGAAGCAATGACGTACGTTTCCAGTGGCAGATCCAGCGCCTCCAAAATAGGGGGGCAGAAAATAAATTAGACATATAATAAAAATGGGATGGCAGGGTTCAGACTGGGTTTAGAACCACTGAGCCATAAGATTTAGCTGTTTCAAATTTAAAACTATATGTAATATCTTCGATTTCTCGGGATTAGGGGGGCAAGGGACCCTGTCAGCCCCCCTTGGATCCGCCCCTGTACGTTTCAGAGACATCGGAAACCAAAATTGATCATTTTCTGGGAACCACAATGCGTATAAACTATACTAAAAAAACAAACATAGATTTGTGCGGGCTCCGGTGAAATATGCACATATGTCAATATGTGATATTAGGGATACAAGTACTGAGAAATGCATGTAAATGTATACATTATTGTTTATATACTCCATGCACACACTGAAACAATGCATTTGAACATGAGTGACTTGCACAAAATCTTAATTAATTTATATTGCATAAACTTATTGCTACTCGTGTAGAGCCTGTATATATAATCAAAGACTTTATCATGTGAATCCATATATTTTGATGGACTCATGAATCTCTCTTGCATCCGTTAATTGGATTTTTTCTATGCGCCTGATTGTACCAACACATTAATGAGACATGTGAGTTGCACGTGTTTTGCACGTGACATGCACATGATAAATGCAATGACGTGGTGCATTGAAAAAATACAATCAACGAATGAAAGATGAGATTCATGAGTCCATCAAAATAAACGAATCCACATTACCTATATAATCAACAGTCAGTAAGCAATGACCCCACTAGTAAAACCAAAAAGCAGCCCCATTCTCCAGCAGCCTTCGCTTATCCAAACTTGGTGGAGAAGGTTTATTTTCATGATTATTGTCATGTTAATATAATCTAGTAAGTCGTTTTCATCGTTGCGGGTGGCCATGATTATGGTCGTTATCATTTTTATTAAAAATAATAAAGCTTGAAAATATGAAACATGTGTTCACTAATATAACTCGGCCACTTGATTCAACTTCTGCTTTTGGCAGGTTTTTGCCCACCATACATTTTTAAATTTCGGACTCGGAAGACAAAGTTTAGGAGCTTCTTCATCGATAACTCATCAAAATATGACAACTCCCTTTCTCTATAAGTTTCTCAAGCATCATATTCAAAAAGGCTGTCATCTTTTATGACCGTTCAATTAGTCCATCACCCAAGCTCGCTTCAATCCCAGGCTAATTCAGACACCCTAAAATGCTCCAACATACCTCATGGATATATATTCTCACTATCGTGTTAGACTTTATGACTCGATCTCAGCTTACATGCAAGGAGAGTGCGCCAGCGGCTCCAAACGACATTCAAATTCAACATGCATGAAGGATGACCTAGAGGTTTTGTAAATAATTAAAGATTGGGTAGGTGATGTAATTTCGAAAACAAAAGGGTGTAAAGTACCAAACTCGATCTTTTATAACTATAGCTGATTTGCAATGCATAGAGGCATGAGTAAAAGTGCTTAGATTGAGGCTTCTACTATGTACTCAGCTCATAATAATTTCTAGTCTTCAGGACAAGGGCAACCTGCAAAACCAAAACAAAGAGGGGTTAACAATTCTGGAAATAAAGATAAGAAGAACATGTACTGCACCCGTTGTCGAATTCTAGGCCACACAGATAACATTTGTTTCAAGTTGAATGAAATGTCACATGCAGTTATTGTAAGAAATCAGGACACACCAGAGAGATATGTTACAAATTAAATGGTTTTCCTCCAGATTTCAAGTTCAAAAATGGAAGTAACCAAAAAGGAAGCAAACGTGTTGCTAACAATGTGATATCAGACTCAGTTCAAAGCTCCAACACAAAAAATCGAGGACAACTACAATCAATAAAGATAACAACATGTATTACCTTTCTAACTCATGTAAAAATATGTAGTGAGATGATTGGATTATTAACAGCGGAGCTACTGCTCACATAACTCCAAACTCACACTTATTGCATGATGTTAAAAGGTTACCTATTGCATTTAGAGTTCTAATGCCAAATTGAAATTCAGTCATGGTCACACATGCTAAAAATTTGTCCTTCATGACTACATTACTCTACATGATGTCCTCCTAGTTTCATCAATTAAATACAATCTAATCAGTGTGACAAAATTAATTAGTAACTAACAACTCAGTGTGGTGTTAACTAATCAAGGCTATTCTATTCAGGGTCCAGAACTACAGACTTCACGCTGGATTGGTCAAGGCTTATACAAATGTAAAGTAAAGGAAGTCAAAACTTGTCTATCTGCTAAAAGTGTTCAGAATCCAGCAATCATTTGACACAAAATTTGGACATGTTCCTTTTTCTAAATTGTCAACTAAGTTTCAGACATATTCGTAGCCTATATTGTAAAGATGACAATATTCATTGTGACGTTTGTCCCCTAGCACAACAAAGTAGAATACCATTTCTAGATAATCAATCAAAGAGGGAAAATTTGTTTGAGGTCATACACATTGATATTTGGGGTCCTAACAGGTTTCCTACTATATCAGGGGCTAAATACTTATTGACTATTGTTGAAGATCTATCAAGGTTTACAATGACATACCTAATGAGTTCAAAATTAGAAGTTTCAGACATTATCATAAATTTCTTTAGTATGATAGAAACACAATTCAACATAATTGTGAAAACAATTCAACACAATTGTGAAAACAATTAGATTAGACAATGGCCAAGAAATTTTAAGCAACAAGTTAACAGTTTTTCTTGATTAGAAAGGTTGCATTCATCGGTTATCTTGTGTTTACAATCCAGAAAAAAATGTAACAATAGAAAGAAAACAGAGATGCTTCAAACTGCAAGAGCCCTCAAGTTCCAGTCTCATGTTCCAGTTCAGTTTTGGGGAGAATGCATCCTCACTGCCACCTATATTATAAATAGAATACCACTAGTTCTGTTGGGGAACAAGTCTTCTTATGAGATGCTATTTCATAAAATCCCTACTCTAGATCATATGAGAGTGTTTGGATGTATATGCTACATTACAAATCTCTCACCCAGCAAGGGAAATTTTAATCAAAGAGCCAAGCCATGTGTGTTCTTGGGATATCCTAGGGGACAGAAAGGCTACAAGGTACTAAGTCTGGACTCTCATGATTTTCATATCAGTCATGATGTTATATTCCATGAAACAATATACCCTTTTGAGAAATTAACTGTCCCTATACATACACATTCTGTCCCTCTACCCATACCTACTCAATCTTACCCAGATGACCCTATACAAGACCATACACAAAATATCATTCTAGACCTTACCAGAAATACTACCCTTGAACCAGAAAATCTACCCCAACCCACCAGAAAATCCTAGCGCATTCCTAAACCATTAACCAAACTCACTGACTATATTTGCAACTACACAGAAACACAAAAAACTCAATATCCCATTAGCCATTTCATAAACTTCTTAGCATGTTTTGTTCTTTTCAACACTTTTCCCTTCCAATTCTTTCTGAAACAACACCTACAAGTTTTACCCAAGCTAGTAATAATCTTGAATGGACTCAGGCTATGCAAAATGAGTTGACATCCCTCGAGACTAATAGGACATGGATCATCAATGATTTACCTCAAGGCAAAAATACAGTTGGCTGTAAATGGGTCTACAAAATCAAAAGAATATCTGATGGTTCTATAGAAAGGTGTAAAGCAAGGTTAGTGGCCAAACGCTTTACTCAGCAAGAAGGCCTTGATTATCAAGAAACCTTTGCTCCTGTTGGGAAAATGTCTACTGTCAGAACTGTCCTAGCTTTGGCAGCTTCTAAAAACTGGCCTGTTTTTCAGTTAGATGTTAACAATTTCTTACATGGCTTTCTAAAAGCAAGGGAAGGTCTTCAAACTACTCAAAAGTCTATACAGTTTAAAGATGCATTCTTCCAATCACAAGGCCTGATATCACTTTTTCAGTTAATTCCTAGCTAAGCCTACGAAAGATCATCTAAATGCTGCACACAGAATATTAAGGTACCTTAAATCTGCACCAGCACAAGGTCTTTTCTACAAATCTTCATCTCCCTTAGCAATATCAACTTTTTGTGATGCTGATTGGGGAGCATGTCCAGTTACTAGACGATCAGTGATAGGGTATGCCATTCAACTTAGAGCCTCATTAATTTCATGGAAGACAAAAAGCAAAATGTTATTTCACGCTCTTCAGTAGAAGCTGAATAAAGAGTTATGATTAAAGCTTGCTGTGAAGTAGTATGGCTTATCAGGTTATTATCTAATCTTAGAGTACCAGTCATCACGCCAATTTCCTATTTTGCGACAGTCAGTGTGCTCTCCACATTGCCAAAAATCCGCTCTTCCATGAGCGTACCAAACATGTTGAACTTGACTGCCATCTTATTCGTCAATATTTTAGCTCAGGTTTGATTTCGTCTCAATTTGTTCCGTTACTTGCACAGCCACCTGATACGTTCTGGGGTGGTTCAGCAAGAAGAGAATGATAGAAAAGAGAGAACAGAGAACTAGAGAAATGGAAATGTGGAGATAGATAAATTTGTTGTCAATAGAATGCCCTTTATTCAATATCACTTAGGTTTTTATATATCACCTGTAATTTGTCCTTACATGACAACTGTCTGTCATCCTTCACACTCATTCAAATTCCATAACAAACTAATGTGACAGCTTATAAATTTCAGCGCCTCAGTAACGGACATATTTCTCTGCTGGATATTTGTTGGACGCAATCTTGTGCCTGGCACCTCTGCCTTCAGGTTGCTGGTGCTTGAGTGACGTAACACCACCTGACCTCTTCACCAAACGCTCACAGCGGACTTCATGACTCGATTCAGCTCCAAGCTCACTGCTGCAATTTATTACATCCGTTGAGCTTGAGGAGGTGTTGGACTTCATAACTCGATCTCAGCTCACAGCCAAGGAGATCAAAGAGGCAGAAAACCAAAAAAAAGAGAATTCTCTTCCATGTTCTAGGGTTTTATTATGAAGGTTATCTTTGTAACACATTAAAGCATCGAGTTTGGTCCATGTAAAATATCAATAATGGATGCACCTAAACGTACAAGTGGGTTTAGACTTTCATTTATGCTTTATAATTGGGTTTTTGTACAAAGACCCTACACCATGTTATACTCAGATATCTAGATATTATGAAACCTACGTCCTGCACATGCACTATAAATTTCGACAGAGAATGCGACCAGTGACGGATGCAGGAATTTACCTTACTGGGGTTATATAAAAGTGCTATTTTTTAATGTGTTTTCAATTTATTTATTGAGTTTTGCATAATGCATACTGATTATAAGTAAGAAAAATGCTTGATCCACCGGCCATCGGTGCTAAAATAGCTAACTATTTTTCTATACACTAACCACCTAAGCGTATTTGGTACATTCCATTAAATTACCAACATATCCATGATACTTGTCTCCATTTAGATCATCCAATTGTTATTGGTTGACAGGTGGCGCAATCCAGAAAGTCGGTACACACACACATAGTCACAGTGCACGAAACACTTCTCTACATGTTATATACGTCACTCATATTATATTGAGAATGTCGAAGCTTTTCCATTATAAGAATGTCTTATACATTTCTCTAGTTTAAGGAGAAATACATATGTTTAATGAGATCTAAAGGAATTATATCAGCGTTGATTTAAATATACTATTTCGTAAAGTTAAAAATAATTATTAAATTAAATTGTATATGAATTAGCAAAATATGATAAAAATTGGGAATGACAATTATCAAAGTAATTGAATTAATTAGAATCAACAATTGAGATGATATTCATCTATCTCACAAATTTTATAAGTCATCCTTAATGTTCTCTAATAACTAGTACGTTTATGCACATAAATAGGTGCACATAATTTTTTGGAAGGGATCAGGTACAGAGTGGTAGTTTTCTTATAAAATATAAAATCATCCTAACCGTTGATTGATTTCAATCGAACGGTTTTAATACGCATTCAAATACTTACCAAAATAACAACTAAAGGGCAAACCCGTAAAGTTCTATAAAACAATTATATTGAAGATCAGGTTAACATATTATCTCCTTAAATCCTCAAACTAATTACATCAGTTACGTTCTTCCCAACTCAAATTTTGATTCCATTCTATTTTGATTTATCATCGACATGTTTTCAAACGTAAGCAGCAAAAACGATCCATGTGATGATGATTCGTGTAATGCATCGAGCTGCCATGCGGGTGCAGAGGGTTATCAGTTAAAATATCGAACTATTGGTTCAAGAACCATATATTACACTTTTTTGGACCATAAATGTATCGAGTAAGTTACACACTGATTAGCATCCAACTTGATATGGTTCAAAATATCGAACTATATGGTTCAAGAACCATATTTTACAGGTTTTTGGATCATACATATATCGAGTAAGTCATATACTGATTAGCATCCAACTTGATATGGTTCAAAATATCGAACTGTATGGTTCAAGCACCATACAACATAATTTATTGGACCATACATATATCGAGTAAGTTATACACCGGTTATCATCCAGCATGAATTATTTTATTCCAAACATGTGTTTTGAATCATATAAAAATTTGGGAATTAATAATGAAACAAACTTGATACGGTTCAAAATATTGAACTAGATGGTTCTTGAACCATATAGTACAGTTTTCTGGACCATATATAAATCGATTAAGTTAATTTTTGATATGGTTCAAGTATTCATATTGGATGGTTCTATAACCATAGTTCGCTAATTGGTGGACCATACAGATATCGATCAAACTTGTTCTTTGCCTCAATTCATGTATCTGATTGTCCTCGTCCGAAGCTTCCGATACAGTTTTCTGGACCATATATAAATCGATTAAGTTAATTTTCGAGATACGATATGGTTCAAGTATTTATATTGGATGGTTCTAGAACTATAGTTCGCTAATTGATGGACCATACAGATATCGATCAAACTTGTTCTTTGTCGTCTATAGACGCTCCATGTCTTGCTTGTCTACATTTCGTAATTGAACCATAAAATAGACATTCAAGTGACAGTCAATTGAACAAATACATAATTGAAGATGATCGATTTACTTACCGTAGAACTTCATGACTTCTCGCCGGATGGCAGCCGATGTTCTATACCAAAGTCGTTGCACAATGTCAAACAAAAATGTCGAAAAGATGTAAATTAACGGAAACCAAATCTCAACACAAACACACAAAAACATCAATAAATCGCAATAACAAAAGACAAGATGTCAGAAACCCTATCAAATCGTAGCACTTACAAGTCCAGAGAAGGCATGTGCGTGGCGGTTGACAGTGGCCGGCGCGGGAAGACGAGAGCGGCGACGCAGGAATACGAGAGCGGTGACGCGGATGTGTCTTAGGTAGCTTCTTCGTCGGATTTCGAAGGTTGTTTCAAGAATTTTCAAAACGACCTAATCTGTGGAGTGAATTATGGGATTTCACAAACAAACCTATTTTTCTATTCCCAAATTACCCCTCGAAATTAATTACGAATTATTTTAATTCCATATTTGGTAACTTTTTAATTTGATTTGGTTTAAAATCTGGTTAGTCGATCTGATCATTTTAACGGCTTATATTAATGTATATTTTATACCTTAAGGGACTTTATACCAAATCCATTCCCCAATTTTTTTTATTTCATATAGTATAGTTTATAAGCATATCAAATATGAAAATATGAAAAGAAACAAGGGTAATTTTTGGAAGGTGAATTGTGGCTTCAAAAAAACAGTCAATTCACCCATTTCTGCTTTATATATAGTATAAATAGTATACTAAAACAATCTATTCATAATAATAATTACAAAGAATAATAAATTTGAAAGTAAATGGAATTGGGCTAAACTAAAATCTAAAATTTGATTATAAATCGATAGTGGGTCGTTTGAAAATGTAAAATTTACCGGTCGTTTTGTGAATATAAGTTAATTTTTTTAAAACAATCATATTTATAAGTACAACATAAAAGGTCATCGGGGCCTTGGCCCCACCCCCTAAACAAGTGAATCCACCCCTGTGCGGCGAATCAGTTGTGACGGTTTTACGATAGAATCCAAATACGTGTGACGGTCTAGTAACAAAATTGTAACAGTGCATTATAAAGTCGTCACAAGTTTTGACGTTTTGCAACACACTTGAAAAGCATGTACAAATTGTATAAATAGCGTCTCTAACTCGTATCAACATTGCTACACATTTGTGACGGGTTTGTAACACATTTATAAATGTCGCAGTAATGTACCTAACAAAACCATCACATATGTGTCTCGGATGTGTTGCAAACAGTTTTATTTTTTTTGATGTGTTCTTCTAACAAGTTTGAGACAAATTCGATACCTTGTTTCAATGTCACTACAAGACCGTTATGATAATGTTGTTACACAGATCGTTGATGATAACCGTTGTGACAGTAAATCATCATTAGATGGTTATGAAATACATGACAATGCAATATTTGTAAACTATACTTGCAATAAAAAAACTCTGAACTAGCCAAGTTAGAGAGAAGTCTGAGAACAACCTTGTTTTCTTAGAGGCCTGCTGCCTATTATATATGAAGATGCAAATGATGGCTTGATCCACGTCAGATGTCAAGAGACTGAAGAGGTTGATAGTTTGGACAAGTACTGTGGAGTTAAAGACATGTCTCTTTCGGAAGGTGATTATCATGTAGAAGTTTCGAAAGATAATTTTGAGAGGGGTAAAATTGTTATGCTACCAGGTTTAGATCAAAGCCATATTAGTGATTTTATTAATTATGGGCCTGGGCCTTTGGTAACTGATCTAAGCCCAGTTTTCTTACCATCTGATTTCCCATGGAACGAAGCTGATCGGGTGGCTATGAAGGATGGTAAAGTGCAAAAGAGAAAGGAGCAAGGTAGTTCGACGACCCGGATTGCGAAGCAAAACTTCAAAAGAACTAAGAGGGGGAATAGATCTGTTATCGGACAGTCTGTTGATCAAATTGGTGAGGTCAAGGAATTTCAAGAGCAACAAAGTCAACCAGCTGATTTATGGGTTTCTCAGGCGGAGTCTGCTTTGCAAAGTCAACAAAGTCAACAAATCCTTCAAAGGTACGAATTTCTATCTGGGCAGAGAGTTAAATTTGATAAATCAGAGATAGTCTTTAGTACGAATTGTCGCCAAGATGATTGCAATCGGATTCAGGGTATTCTTAATGTTAAAATTAGTTGTGGCATTTCAAAGTATCTGGGATTTCCTCTTTTTTTGAATAGGAATAGATCAGCTAGCTTCATGAGTATGGCAGACAAAATTTGGAGTAAAGCCTCTAAATGGATATCCAGCAAGCTTTCACAGGGTGGTAAGGAAGTATTGATCAGAGCTGTTTTGTTAGCCATCCCGCAATATATTATGTCTTGTTATTTAGTGCCTGACAAAATTGTTAAATTAATGATGTCGCATATTGTTAAATTTTGGTGGGCTAGATCTGGTAACACAAATACAATTCACTGGGCGAGGAAAGAAATTCTGTGTATGGAAAAGGAGAGAGGTGGTTTGAATATGAGAGACTTAAGACTCACAAACTTAGCTTTGTTTTTTTTTTTTTTCAAAAGGCGATTTTATTATCAAAAAAAGAAAGGAACGACAACACTGAAAGACAACACCCAACAGCCAAACCAGATCCTCAACACGCCCTCCAGAAACATGACCCTGGAGGATAGACAGATTAGCACAAGAGACACCAAAGCAAACAGACCCGCCACAACACACAGCCAAAACAAGCTGCACAGCAAGAAGACAGCCACATAACCAGATAGACCAAACAAGACCACAGACTCATCTACAAGACAACACAGGCCAAATTATCCACATTGCTTGAGATCAATCTTAATCTGCCACATCCTTAGAACCTTTCGAACAATGATCATGTAATCGTCAGTTGTGTCTCTAAAAACTGTGTTGTTTCTGTTACTCCATGTCTCATAAATTGTAGCGCAGATTATGAATGGAATCATTACTTTTTCTAGCTTTGACCTCCATTTGTGCCTTTCCACCCAGCAAATCATCTCCTCCCAACTCTTCCACTTCACCAGTATCCAATCTCCTTGAGACACATTTCCATCGTCGGCATCTCCTTGCACCCAAAAGGATATGGTCGTTAGATTCTCTGCAGATTTGCACCACGGACAGCATTTGGGCTCTAAAAACTCTTCAAATTGTCCACTGTAGGAAGTTTCTTATAGGCCGCAAGCCAGCATGTAAAGCTATGCTTAGGAGGGGATATTGAGTTCCAAATCAGCTGATGCCACCCTTATCTCAGGCCTCTGCTCACCAATCAACTTGTACACTTCTCTGCATTTAAAAGGCTCACCTCTCCCTTTCCATTGCAATTGACCATCAAGCCAATATCCACACATTTCAGCGCATCGTTTCTTAATTGAGCATGTTTCGTAAAGGCCACGACAGATGAGCCTTGTACTCCATGCTCCAAAAGCTCCTTCTTGCAAAATGATACGCAGCTACCCATTTGCACCACAAGTTGTCAGATCTGCCACAAAAGCTCCATATTTGATTTAACATTAAGGCTCTATTAAACCTCCCCAGCTGCTTCACCCCTAAACCCCTTGATTCTTTTCAGCGCAAACCACATCCCATCTTATCAAGGCCCTCTTTCCGTCACTTCTACCTGTCCACAGATAGCTCCTGCACACCGCAACAATCTTCTTCAACACTCCTTTGGGAAAGAGCAAGCATCTCATCCAATAAGATGAGATACAAGCGAGAACATGCTTGACTAGAACCAAACGGCCAGCATAAGATAGGTGTCTGGCAGACCATGACTTGATCTTCGCTGTCATCTTGTCGACAATCTCCATGTATGCACTCAACTTGTTCGATCTAGCTTCCAAAGGAATTCCAAGGTACCTTATCGGCAGCTGCCCTTCTCTAAGCCAATAAAACCCCCTTCTGAGCTCCGTAGCACTCTCAGGTCTTCCTCCAAAAAATATGCTGGATTTCGCTTCATTAATCATCAAGCCAGACCAGCTTGAGAAGCTGTCAAGAAGGCCTTTTATGATCCCTAGCGATCTGATGTCAGGACGAGAGAACACAAGAAGGTCATCGGCAAAAATCAGGTGAGTCAAATTAACTTTCTTGCATTTCGGATGAAACAAGAATAACTTGTCTTCTCTAAGGTTCTCCATCTTGCGCGAAAGCACCTCCATGACGAGCGTAAACAGAAACGGCGAGAGAGGATCTCCCTGCCGCAACCCTCTCCCACTGTCAAAATAATCGACCAATTTCCCATTAATCAACACAGAAAACATCGGCGTTCGAACACACACCATAACCCATTCCACAAATAATCTGGGAAAACCAAAGCCAACCAGACATTGCTCCAAGAAACCCCAGTCCACAGTGTCATAGGCCTTGCAAAGGTCAATCTTCAACATGCATCTGTCGCTAAGGTGTCGTCTGCTGTAGCCTGCAGTAATCTCTTGCGCTAAACTGATATTGTGGACAACCGCCCTGCCTGGAACATACGCAGCCTGAGCGCTGCTAATGATTTGAGGCAACACCGCCTTTAACCTTCTCGCGAGAATGGACGATATTATCTTATAAATAATATTGCAGCAACTGATAGGGCGAAAGTCCTTAGGACAAACTTAGCTTTGTTAACTAAACAGATTATTCGCATTGTGAGTAAACCTGATTCCTCATTGTCTACACTGTTGAAAGCTAAATACTTTAGTCAATGTGATTTGTTTGCAGCTTCGGTGGGTTATCGACCATCTCCTTTTTGGAGGAGTATTGTCAATACTTTAGCATGTGTTCGCGGAGGTTTTCAATTTGATGAGTCTGAAGGAAAGTATAGATGGAAGCATTCAGCAGGTGGTTCTAACATTGTCAGGTCAGCTTATAAATTCTTGAGGGTGCGGAGTAGACTGAATGATACTTCTTTTGCTAGTTGTTCTGATCAATCGGATATGATGAGGTTTTGGAAAGTTTTTTGGAAATTAAACATCCCTGCTAAGGTTAAGCTGTTTGTTTGGAGATTATATTATAATGGTTTGCCAATTGCAAAGAATTTATTGACTCGCAGGGTTAATGTGTGTCCATCTTGCAAAGTTTGTGGTGCTCGATTAGAAGATTTTAATCATCTGTTTCTTAATTGTTGGTGGTCTGTTGCTGTTTGGAAGTTGTTAGGGTTTGATGATATAATGTTGGGTCAAACATATGTTTGTGCGGCAGATTGGTTGTTTTGTTGGTTTCAGCAGGTTGATGCTGAAACTTTCACCACTATTATGGTGTCTGCCTGGATAATTTGGTTCAATCGTAATAATGTTCGGCATGATCGCGATGTTATGACTCCGTCAAATGCTATGGCTAAAGTTAAAAGTTGCATCAAATCTTGGAATCACAGTAATGTTTTATCTCTTTTTTCAGCTTCTCATCAAGCAAGTGCTCTAAGATGGATCAAGCCGCCTGTTGGAACAGTGAAGCTTAATGTAGATGTAGCTTTTTGTCAAAATTCCCTCAAGGCGGGTCTGGGTTGTATCATTCGGAATTGGGAAGGAATAATTTTGCATGTGAATATGAAACAAATCAATGATTGCTTGAGTGTTTCCAATGCTGAAGGACGGGCTCTCCTTTTGGGATTACAGATGCTGAACGCCCTCAATTTACAAAATGTAATCATTGAGATTGATAGTGTTAAAGTGTATGAATGCGTTATGTCAGTCAACATAGGAACGATGTTTTGGAGGGCTGGGACTCTGAGTGTTCTAAGCTCCTTCTTTCGAACAAGAACTGGTCTTTGCTTGTCATTATGCGTGAGGCGAATACAATGGCAGACTTCAGTGCAAAACATTCTCTCAATAAGGGTCTGTCTTTTTGTAGCCTGAATAGTTGTCCCAGGTTTCTGGGTTGTTGTATTCGGGCCTAAGTCCTTGCGTTCATTTGTTCTTGTATCAAAAAAACAATTAGATTCTTCGTTTAGCTATTATACGTATTCAATTGCATGTTGAAGTCAAGTTTGGAGGCCTCATGAACACAAACAGAACAGTATCTTATCAGCAGCCCTTCAGAGGGAACTTTTAAAAAAAATGTGTGAATGGATGATCACAAGACTTGTAACAATACATCTGCATTTGTCTGAGGTTTCCTCTCGCAACGACCATATCACACTGGATGCTCCTCGATTGCTTTTTTAAGGTCATGAAAAGTACACATGGTTTTATTTAAACCAGAAATCTACAAAAGAAACTGGTGTTACCCCTGCTTGGCATCCAAAGTACGTCCTCCCTGTGTTTGCTCCTCTTGTCCACTCAAGTTCAAACCACTCTTTTACAAACTGCTGGTGAGGTTTTGGAATAAAACCAACCACAGAAGTTCCGTGTCACTGAGGGAATAGCTAAGCAAATTCCATTAAACTTACGTCTTGGAATTATTTGACAACCAAAACGAGGCCTGCATATTTTCCCTAGTTTTTAGTATTATATATACATCAGAGATCAGACACAAAGAATTGTGTTTGTTAATAAAGAGAATGTACCTTTCTGCAAGGCTGAAAGCTAAATTTAACACACTACGCCAGAAAATGGCTTAAGCGACCTATGTTGATGAAGTCACATAAGCATTTGTCGCATAAGTTATCGTTCCTGACTGACATACATAGCCAGTCGCTTAAGGTATCTTATGTGACTGGAGATATGCGACAAGCATAAGTGTGTCGCTTAAGAGATCGAACGCGACAAATATCTAAGTGACAGCCCATAGTTTGTCGCTTAAGTCTATTTTCAAATTGCCGCGAAATTGTTTCAACAACCATTTATGTCTTAAGCGACTTACATTGTTATATGTAAGTCGCATAATACTACTCCAGAAATATACTTAAGGGATTTAGATTGATATATGATAGTTTCACTTCCAAAATTTTCATCATAGTTGAAAATCGTGTTTAGATTTGTGTGATATGAGATGTTTGGTTATGAAGCTTCATAACTTTGTGAAGTCATAGTTTGTTTTCCTACATATGTACGTACAATGTTGAAGTTTACTACCAATCCCTAATGTATTATATTCGACATTAATATCTTAAGGTGGGAGGAAATAAATGAAGATGAAGAACCATATAAAGAAGAGAACTCATACGAAGATAATGTGAAAAAGATGAGCAACCTCAAGATGAACTCTTATCGATACTTAAATCAGTTAGTTATTCAAGTGACATTGTTTAAACATCGAAAAAATTTAAAAAATGATATTGATGAAGACATGTAACTAACTTCATTATTAGACATTTATATTACTTATATATATATTGATGTGGATTGTAAAAATTTCATAATTTCTCATATTCCCCACATTACTTGTATACTTGTTACGTAACATGGGGATTCAACATGTGCTATTTATTAAAAAACTTGCTTACCTTTTGCGACTAACATTGATTAAGTTTGTCACATAAGATATGAAAATTTCAGGCGGGCTTCAAAATTTTCAGGCGGGATTCGAAAATTTCGGGGAAATCTAAAATTTCACATAACATTAGGATTCGAGGGAAATCATTTTGCACCCCAAAACTCATTTCACTACCTCTCAAATTCATCTTTCTCAAAGTTATCTCCATCAACTCAATTTCATTTGACTCTACCAATCCTACTCAATTTCATTTTGCACCCCAAAACTCATTTCACCAAGTTGGAATCTTTAGCTACCGTTGAGCAGTTTGAGCAAGTTCAAACGCAGTTAATTGTACATGGGATCTTTCAGAACTCACTTACGACGGGCCGGGTTGTGAAAAAGCTTTGTGCTTCGTTGTGTGATGTAAAGCGTGCGGTTGAGGTGTTTGGAAGGCTCGAGGAGCCAGATGCGTTTTTGTGTAACACGATTGTCAGGTGCTTTGTGAATTCAGGGAATGCTGGAGGTGGTTTGGAGTTTTATGAGAAGGAGATGGTTCTGAAAGGGAGGATTTTGCCAAATCATTTTACGTTTCCTGTTTTGGTAAAAGCATGTGCTGATTTCTTGGTTTTTTGTTTCGAAGCAAATGGAACTGAAAGGCATAATTTTAACCATTTTTACGCGTTGTGTTGCAGGTTTTATCGATGAGTTTCGTGATCACTTCACTCACTTATATGGCCACAGCCATTGTTGCATACCTTATGCACTACGCCAGAAAATGGCTTAAGGGACTTATGTTGTTGGAGTTGTTGGAGCTGCTTATGCTCACGTTACCGACGCCTTATCTTTTTATTGTGTAGAGATAGCACTTTTGTACACCTTGTATTTGTGAAATGTTTTGAAACTTGATGTATTTGTAGAATTTGGTTTGAGTTCAATAAACTTGCAACTTGATAGTGAAACGTTTGTGATTTCATAATGTTAAACGATCCCGGATACTAACATATTTGAAGTCACATAATCCATCTTATGCGACAAATCATACGTATGTCACTAAACGTTAAGCGTAATGTGACAAGAACCTTATGTGACAACACTATATTATGTCGCAAAATGTGTTTACCTTAAGGGACTAACATATAATAAGTTAGTCGCGTAAGCTTATTTGCGACACGCCTTATGCGACTTACCTTATGCGACACCAAGCGCGACGCATAAGATTTAATGCGACTAATTTAGGGCTTATGCGACTATTTTTTATGTGTCACTTAAGCCGTTTTCTGGCGTAGTGACATGTAACTCTCCCCATCAGCTAGTACTCAACATCATGTAAACAATCAAAATCATTTAATTTGATCAAGTAGCCAAAACAAGCATATGACATGAGAAACGTGTTTAGATTACCATTAGAATGACATGGCATGTAGAACAGACTAGTGAAGCTCCACAGTCACAGGCACCTAAATCAATTCAATGCATTAAAGTTAGTTTTTCACAGATTCAACAAATTAACCTGAACAAAGGAGTTCCATTCAAGATAAAGAAATAACAGACTGCATGTAAATGCATTAAAACACAACGGACTACGTCAGAAGAGATCCAGATTTAGACTGTTAATGACACGATGAGATGCATGCCTGCATGCATTCAAGATCTATATCGTTTGCATGAGCAGCTTCAAGAATAGACCATCCGTTGGGACGTTGATGGCCGTTTCCTCTCCATCATGTCCACAAAAGTAACGGAGATCCTACAAGTACAAGAAATCAAATGAACTTTCAGGTAGAGCATACGCATACTTAACAAATAGGTTATGATTACAATACATAAATATTTAAGTTACAAGGAAAACACAGAACACACATTATCTTTAGCAAATTAATACTCACAGCACCTCACGTGGTTACGAGTTACGTAAAGATATTACACGAGAAAATCTTGTTAAACCTGAAAATATATACTTCTATAGAATAATAAGAGATGAGATATATATTTAATAACTCTTATAAGTCAGGACTCAGAGCGCAGAGATCCAACAACATATGAACTTCATAGATCAGAATAAGCCTCATAACTGATTACATAACTAACATGCACATACCAGTTGACAAAAATTATGAGCATGACTAGAGCTCAGAGAAAGATTGGCATAAGAATAAGCATATCTTACTCTAGTATTTCTTCTAAATTATCCCCATTGGTAGCACCAATGGAGAATTGATGGTATGCCGAGAAAGAGGTACAATCAGATGCTTTTGTAAATAACGCACTCTGAGCTGCAGAGTATCATATGAGCACATATATTGGAATGGTTAAGAGAAAAATGTATAATTACGTAAACCAACGAGGTAAGCCCTGACTAGGAGTTCCATTTTTGATAGATTAATAACACACTGAGTGTACATGCATCAAAAATACAAAACATACTACATCAGAAGAGGTCCAGATTTCGTCTATTAATGACAGGATGAGACGCATGCCTTCATGATCTATATCATTTGCTGATCAGCTTCATGAATAGACCATCCAACAGGGAACTTGAAGGTATTTTCCTCCCTATATCTATAAACAAAACCGAAGGAGATTTTACAATACAAGTACACGAGATATGAAAGTTTCCCCACAGAGTAAAATTAAAAAAAGGCCTTAATTTCAAAGCACAACGTCAACTATCATGAAATTGCGTATTATTACAATTCATCAATTTTCTCTTGTAAACGAAAAACACAAAACACACTATCTTTAGCAAATCAATTACTCACAGAACTTCATGCAGATACAAGTTACATACAGATGTTTTACAAAAGAAAATTGTGTTTAACTGGACAATATATGCTTCCATAGAATGATACAAAGCGAGAAATATATTTAAAAACTTTCTAGTATTTTATAAGTCAACAGTATATGTGCTTCTTTGACTGCATAAACCTTACTAACATTTACATAGCAGTTTTAAATGTCCAATCCAAACAAGTTCTTTTATTAGTATTACTACTTTTAATAGAGCTCTGAGAATGATTGGAATAAGAATGAGCGTAGCCTACTCTCCGATTTGCGATTTCCTCTCTACCATTGTCATTCGTAGCATCAGTGGAAATATGATTGTGTGCCAAGATGAGCTACAATCAGATGGTTCTGAGAGAAATGTAAGCACACCCACATAAATAATGAACAAACTACTAGTCATCAATGTGCCCATGAACAGTAACCAATTGTTGATTTAATGAACAGCAACCAATTGTTGATTTAATGAACAGCAACCAATTGTTGATTTAATGAACGGTAACCAATGTGCCCATCAGCAGCTTGAGCGAAACGGCAGTACAGCATTTAGGCAGAAACGACGATCAGCAATCGAACTTACAAAAGGGTGAATCAAATGGATTATTAGGACTTTGTAGCTTTTTTAGTCCAATGCTTGGTAAACAATAAACAATTAATTACGAGCATTTACTGACATTGCCACACACACAATAGAGGCTGTTACAGATTCAAAGTAAATATGCTCTAATATATTTTGAGATACGCTACCTCATCAGTAAAATAATCTAACACTTTTAATTCAAACTCCAGTGGCCAAGACTCTAAAAAAGATGTGATTCTCACAATTCATTCAGATACCACACATTTCATTTTGATCAGGAAGTTCTTTTTGACTGAATCTTTAAAGGGCGACACAAGGCCTCTTGACAACAATTAGATAATAGGACTGCATACCTTTAGCTATCCCCTCAGCAATATGTTCGCTCCAAGCCTCTTTAGCTGGCCATAAAACTTGCATCTTGAGAAAATAAAAATATTGCTAGACCCAAAATAAAAGATTCAAACAAGCAACCAAAACTGAATCATCACAGCCAATCTCTAAACTAAGGATTAAACAAGAAAACCCATAAACAAAAACCCTCAATCCTCAAAACCCTAAATCCGAAAATATAATAATAAAAATCAATTACACATAGATGGCGATAATCAGATAAATAAAAAAATTGGGAAAATTTCAGACCCAATATACCTCAACTCGACAATTAATCTCGCTGATTGCGCCACAAAATGAATGATTCAAAGCCACGTACATCAACCAAAACTGAATCATCACAGTCAATCTCTAAACGAAGGATTGTATAATAAAAACCATAAACAAGAAAACACTCAATCCTCAAAACCCTAAATCCGAAAATATCAGTGAAATAAAAAAATTGGGGAAATTTCAAACCCTAAACATACCTCAACTCGGCATTTAATCTCGCTCATTGCTCGACAAAAGGGGTTAGGGTTTAACGAAATAACCAATTGAAAGCTCCACACGGCGTCGTTTTATGTCTTTCAGCGAAAAACACAATCGGACCGGTCAATCGATTTCCAAAATTCGTAATTGGGCCGATTTCCTAATTTCGTAACAGGTTTTCAAATTGCTTAATTCCAACGGCTAACGGATTTCTAAAAAACAGAATTTAGAAACATTCTCGTGATCGTGTTTTCTTATAAATACAAAACCAGCAGAGTTGCGTAGTTAACATTCTCGATTGCTTAACATTCTCTTGATTTTCGATTTCATACCAAGATTCATTCACTAATGGCTTTTCTCATCTACAACACTGATATGGTTGTTCACCAGCGGCCGCATGATGTCAGTTTGCAAGAAGAGTCTATGGAGGAGGAGTTTACTTATATCACTGTTGATTTGAGGTTAACGAATGGAGGAAATTATAGGCGAACTGATATCTGTTTAGACGAGTTGGTTATGTCGGCTGGGGAATACTCAGTTTCGAATATCCGTAATGAGTTGATTGAGTTGGGAGTCCCTGCGTCCAGTCATCTTCCAATTATTGTTAGTCTGTTTGAGTTTATTCGTAGTGAAGTCTTGTTTGGTCCGACGGTGTCTGTGATGATTGAGATGAATATTGAAGAGGTTGTCAGGCATGGGGTAGATATGCTGCTGATTGGGAGTATGAATGATCAGTCTGCACTACTAGATGATTATGATTTTGCTCAACTTGTTGAGGAGCTGATGAGGCGCCGTAGAGAAGAGGATGATCTTGACATGGCAGTGACTCAGTCCATGGAGGTGTATTCCAGTCCTACTAATGTTCCGGCTAGTGCAGCGGCTATTGCTAGATTGGAGTAGGGATGCTCAAACTGGACCGAGACCGCCAGACCGGACCGAACCGAACCGATTTTGTCGGTTCGGTCCAGACCGAAACCGATTCGGGTCGGTCCACGGTCCTGAAATATTAGATTTTCGGTTTTCGGTCCGGTTCGGTCTAAACCCGTCGGGTTTGCGGTCCGGACCGACTGGACCGATTAAATTTTTTTTTAAATATAATTATCTTATTATGTTTATTTTGCCAAAAAATTATTGATCGAACCTCAAGACTTCGGCTCGTCGAGTACTCGGCTCGTCGAGTAAAATCTATGTTATTTCAAGTTATTTATATAGGAGTTTCCCATCTTTATTTGAGTTGCAGGCGATGTGGGATACACTTCCTCTATGTCTTTGTCCTTCTTTCCCCTCTTCTCTATGGCTGGGACTTCTCTGGAGACAAGCTCTGCTATGGCTTTCCAGTAGTTTGTGGCTGCTTCCCTGTGGAACTTCTCATGGTTCTCAAGGAACATCTGGAATAAAACAAGCATTAGAAGATTATGAGATATGCAATATGCTTCAACAAGGCCAGTACTAAGGAACAGCAAATAACGTTTGTATTAACTTTCATTTGTGTTCTCCGACAAAACTGAAAATTTTGAAATTCACCAACCGGTATTTAGTGTTATGTTTCACAAAGTTGAGGTAATGGTGCTCAAAACCAAAATTCACCTAGCTAATTTTCAGTACACTATATATAACATAGTGTAACATATGCTCACATAGGAATACAAAGTTGATAGAAATCTTATACAGTTCATTTGGCTAAACAAAGTTCACCAGGGCAAATCAACTCAGCATCAGACTCTACATAAAAACATGTTCGATGCGCTCAACATAAAAGCTGTTAGCTCACCTTCTGTTTATCCCTGTTTGAAACCTTCTTTTTCTCAACAGTCACCTGCCTCCTCTTGTAAGATTCAGCTTTGTATTCCTCTGCTTCCATTAGAATTTCAGTTCGCATTTCCTTTTCCTCCTTATCTCAGCCAATGAAAACTCACATACACTTCCTCTATTGCATTGGAGCTCTAGGTGGGAACATGACTGCTTGCTGACCCACTGATGTGGCTGCTGCAGCCTGAGATGTTGCATAAAGTGGCTCCTTGTTGCATTGCTGTCGGTCCTTATACGGTCCGGACCGAAACCCGACGGGTCTGGACCGGACCGATGAGAATCGGTCCGGGTCGGTCTTCGGTCCGGATATTCAAAAAAAGTCGGTCTTTCGGTCCGGACCGACCCGCCAAAAGTCGGTTCGGTCCGGGTCGGTCCGGACCGATGAGCATCCCTAGATTGGAGAAGGTGGTTCAAAGAGGTGAAGAAGAAAGTGATCTCTGCTGTGTAATCTGCTACGAAGACGGAAAGGAGGAGTTTGTAAGAATGCCATGTTTGCATGAGTTTCACCACAAGTGTCTAGTAACATGGCTTACAACCAGCGCTTCATGCCCTCTCTGCAGGTTTAAGTTGC
Organism: Sedum album; assembly: GCA_006409495.1. Taxonomy (NCBI): domain Eukaryota; kingdom Viridiplantae; phylum Streptophyta; class Magnoliopsida; order Saxifragales; family Crassulaceae; genus Sedum; species Sedum album. The sequence goes on along the minus strand of QZGG01000322.1, from coordinate 139,742 downwards.
CCTGCTAGCTGATTGCTCACACATAGTTTCGCTGTTGCATTCCACTTTCATGTAACATCTGTAGAGTCTCTGAGTTTCATTGTAGCTAGTGATATTATAGGGAAATTTGAACATATTTGCAATCTCGAAAGCTGATCAAACAAGGTTGATCTTGTTTGGTAATGTAATGAAAATTTCTTATTTGAAAATGAAACACAGCAGGATTTATACTAAGCCATTTACAACAGGAGCGAAACAAGAGACACTTTCCACTCTGTTTGATGACCCATACACTTTCTAAACATCTGGGATTATTTTTAAAACTAGCCAAGACTCTTTCATATGTATAAACTCACAGAAACCAATTAAGCAAATCTTGAGCCATCTCACGGAGTATCCAGTTTATTGTCCAAAACCAAGTAGAGATGGCAATATAGGTCATAACACTCCAATTTGTTCACCAATTCCACAATGGGACAACTCCTTTAGCTCTTGGTTGCATAATACACGCAAATAATGATAAAGAACATTAATGTGTTTTGCCCTCCCGTGCATAATCGGATTCTTTGACAATTTGATTGAGGAAGTATCATCAGGGATAAATTCAATGCAGTGAGTGGCCTTGTAAACTGCATTATTCATTTGCAAGGCTGCATCAAGGACAATTCATCCAACAGGGACCTTGATGGTCTTCTCCTCCCAATTTCTATCCACCAAAGTAACAAAGATCCTGCAAGTGCAACAAATCAAATATGAACTTTCACCCAAAGTAATGAAAGTATACAAGTAGGTCACTGTTTCAAAGAACATTGTCCTTCGTATTGAATAAATATGATTACAATTCATAAATATTTTATGTTATAAGGAACCATAGAACACACATGTGGATATGAGTTCCATATAGATGATTACCAGTAAACGAGAAAATCGTGTTTAACATGAAAATTCATACTTCTATAGAATAGTAAGAGACATGAAATATATTTATAGCTCTTATATGTCAGAACTCAAAAGTACAGAGAATCATATGTATTTATTTGGTTTGCATGAACCTCATAAACAGTCACATAACTTACATTTATGAAGTAGTTTCCAGTGTCCGAACGAAGTTCTTCTTCTTCTTTTTATTATTATAACTAGAGCTCTGAGAAAGCTTGTCATAAGAATAAGCATAACTGACTCTTCAATTTCCTCAATACCGTCGTCATTGATAGCACCAGTGGAGAAATGATGGTATGCCAAGAATGAGGTAGAGGTACAATCAGATGATTTTGTAAATAATGCACAGTGAGCTGCAATGTATAAAATGACAACATATTATGTAATGTGTCAGAGAAAAATGTAAGTATAAGGGAACCAACAAGGTAAGCACTGACCAGCAATGACTAGGAGTTCCGTTTAAGACAAACACTGCGTCTGCGTGTATATGTATCAAAAACCACAACAAACTATTAATTATGCCTTCAAGATCTATTTCATTTGCATGCGCAGTTTCAAGAATAGACCATCCAACAAGGACCTTGATGGTCGTTTCCTCCCCATGATCCTACAAGCACATGAAATCATATATGAGTTTTCACCCCATATTGTTACAATTCATAAATTTTTAATCTATACAGAAAACACAGTACACTATCTTTAGCAAATAATTACTCACAGAATACACCGTTCCATACGGATGTTTTAGAAATTAGAACAGACAAGAAAACATCATGTTTAATCTGGAGTTTATATATTTCTGTAGAATAATAAGACATTAGAGAATATTAAACAACATATGCGCTTCTTTGGTCTGCATAAACCTCACAGTTAGTTAGATACTATCATTTAATTTAACAATTTCCCAATGTCCGAACACAGTTCTTATTTTTATAATGGAGCTCTGAGAGAGATTGGCATAAGAATGAGCATATCTTACTCTTCAATTTCCTCTCTACCATCCTCTCATAGGTAGAACCACCAGAAAATGATGGCGTGCCGAGAATGAGTAAAGTCAGATGCTTTTGTAAAAAATGAGCCCGTAAGCTGCAAAGTATCAAATGAGCACATATTATGGAATGGTTCAGAGCAAGAATGTAAGTATGCCCAACAATTGGTCACCATAGTGCCCACTATCAGTAGCAGATTCAAAGCTGAGGTAGCACCCAAGTTAAAAGCAATACTGATTCAGTAGCCTGAAGTTGAACATTCTTCGTGAATAAAGTCCAATATAATTAAAAAGAAGTAACCTCATCAATAAAATACTGAATTTTTTAATTGAATCTCCAGTAGTTAAGAGTCACTAAAAAGATGTGGAACTCTAAATTCATTTCATTTAGGCCTCTTGCCAATGAGTAGATGATAACAGGCACCAAATTATCAAGTTCAAGTCTCTAGGCTAGAAAAATAAGATGGCGTACTTATAAGGAGTCCTCCTCAGCAAGCCAGCTCCATGCCTGGCAATTCCCTCAACTGTAAACATGTTTTTTGAGAACATAATAATGTCCGCGTTGCTAGATCCAAAATAAAAGATCAACACGGCTAAGGACATTCCATTTGAAACTGTAAAAAAAGAAGCACTCAATCCTTAACAACCCAAAACCTGCAAATACAAGCAGATTCATAAAATAACAGTAAGAATAAATATCTATCTGGAGATGCAATTACACAAAATTAGATGAAACCATAGAGATGACGATTGCGAAAAAAACTAAAATTGAGGGATTAGCCAAACCTAAATATACCGATTAATCTCGTGACTGCTCGACGAACGGGCTTAATGGTTTTACGGCGTACTTCGGAAAAGTTTATAGAGTGAGAAACTCTTAGTCATTTCTCCACAAACTTACTTTCTTGAGATTTTTTTAATTTTTTGTTTGGAACTATTTTCAGTATTTTGTACAATTGTACAAACTCATTTCTCGACAAACTATTTCGTACATTCCATTAAATTTTTTGTTTGAAACTATTTTTTTATTTTTTGTTTGGAAATATTTTCATGAGATTTTTTATAGCCTAGCCTAACTATAAATAATCAAGACTATCTTCATCTTTCAAAGCGGACCAGTAGGGATGCACAAAACTCACTCAGACCGGGAAGTTGACTGGACCGCATTTTTCATGTCGGTCCAAGATCGGACAGATATTAGGTCGGTTCTCGGGTCATATATTTTAAAAATTCTGGATTCCGGGTCGGTCCCGATACAGACCAGATTAATTCGGTTTGGTTCAGTCTGGACTGGATTATATATATATATATAGAGGTTGTATCATGTGGAACCCCCCACTTTTCATGGATCCATGGATCCCCCTTTGCAGCCGTTGATTGCATTTTCTGTTTGCATTTTGGACGCACCAGATTGTGCCACGTGTTTGCATTTTTGAAATACACACGTGAGTTGCACATGCTCATTAATGCGCTAGCACAATCTTATACTGAATTATGTTAGAATATTGGCAATGTAAAGGACTTAAAGTAGCGTACAACTACACTCTATCAGTCACTTTTCATTTTCAACTTATCTCTCTAACACAAAAAACTCCAAACCACCAAAGCCACCGCCGACCGCCGACCGCCGCCACTGCCGCCGCCGCCCGCAAACCCAAAATTTCACAATTTTTGGCTAGAACGTAGATCTCAGTGCAGGTATTCTACTATCAAATTTCAGTTGATTTGGAATAGTTTTAGTGGGTCAATTTTGCAGTAGAAGTTTGAGATCCAGATCTGCGTTGTGCTCGCACGTGACACGAAACGCGCGCCAGTTTGAATTATTTGAGTATCATCTTTGCTGCTATTATGTCTATCTGTATGGATCAGTCGGAGAAACTGGATTTCGAGATCAAGTACCGTATGTACAGTAGGTGTGAAGTGTTACCTACGGTATTTGTTGATGTGGAGTTCCTCCGTGAGATGGGACTCTATGAAGAAGTGCACGCAGCTTTCACCGCAACTGGATGGGGAGCGTTTATGGAACTGTCCTCAGACACGGACGTGGAGGATACACTGGAGTTCCTCGCGGCGTATGAAGGACTAGCTGTTCGGATCAGGTACCGCCATAGGGGCGTGTACTATGAGGCCGCGCCATCACAGTTCGGTGCAGTTATGGGACTCGCGCGCATGCCTGGCGCAGAAGTAGATGAGCACACGGACCAGGAAGCCTGGGATGACTGGACTGACGGCAGCAAGCCGTATGCTGGTGGGCGAAGCCTCGGGACAGAATTACTGGACCCGAAGATGTTTTACATGCAGAGGCTAATCTCCCACTCGATTCTAGGGCGCTACAATGGATCACAGCGCGTGCGCAAGCTGAGTCCAGCACACAAGACAGTGGTGCTCAAGTGCTGATTGATGAGCGCTGGGTGTTCAACGCCCAGCGTGTGATGGAATATGTCGCACCACAGGGTGCTGACTTGGACTTGACGCCACCCAGGGGTTGGCGTGCTGGAGACCCGATCCCGGAGGAGTACGCACTATAGGGCGAAGACCCAATTGAAGAGCTCTCCCGGTCTTTTTCGTCATCTTTCTAAATATTTTGTGATCGGTGTAATGAACTATTCGGTGGATGTTTGTATTTCTGTTTTAAAACATATGTTTTTATTCGGTGTTCTAATTTTAATCGGTGTTTTAATTGACTTGGTGGGTGGCCATATTATGAATTGTGATCAGTGCAAATTGCTATATGTGCGTGCATACTATTGCCTTCTTTACTACGTGTGCATAACGTGAGGACACATTTTTGTTTAAGTATGGGGGTAGTCGTACATCTATCTTAGGAGTAGTTTTAATTTTTTCGTTTTTCGTTGTTAGTTTAGTTTGGACAAACTGAATGTGAACATCTCAAGAGGTAATTGCGCGCGAGAAACACTGGCTTGCGCGACCTGTGTGCGCACTCGCGCACCTGTGCTAATTTGTGCTTATATGACGTATTCTGATTTTGTGTTAATTTTTTCGAATTTTGTGTGTCTCTTGAGTGGAATAAAGAGGGATGTGGAGCTGATAGAAACGTCCTAGAGAAGCAGTCGACCGAACGAAGCTTGAGGATCGGTTGTATGGTTATGAGTATTCGTGGAGGTTGGTACTTCACGATCAAAGGATAAAAGAGCAAGCTCAGTCACGCAGATGCCAAAGGCGAAACCCTAATGGCGTGACGAGACGGGAAAACAGACCGTCTTCGCTGAAGTTAGTCGCTCAAGAAGGGGCGCGCGGTTGCAAACGCGTGACCTGACTTGCGCGCGACTGATCAGAAGCGAGAGCGGGGCTTGATTCCATAGCTGCTATCTGAAGGCCATGATTGGAAACCGTTCTAGGGAAGAATTAAGATCCGGACCAGAAAAGAATTATTCAATTCAAAGTTAAAGCTCAAAAGGCCGAAACAATGAAAAGAGGAAATTGTGCAACAAAGAGTTATCATTTGTCCGTAAAACAACAGTGAAGCGTCGAAGACGTGAGCTCAGAAACCCTAAGATGCGAATCAATCACGTATCAGAGAAAGCGAATACGAATAACCATGCAATCACAGATCAAGAAGAATTCGGTGACCGGTGCTTAAAAAGGGACTATCTCCCAATCATCCGAGTTGATATGCATTCTACAAGAGTATAATCACAGTTGCGCAGGTTGTGAGAGTGGCGCAGACGTGTGGCGCAGTAAGTCCAACATTCACGCGTGCATTACACAAGAGGTAAGGAAGCCAGCTTGTTCAGGGACGAACAAGAGTAAGTGTGGGGGATTTGATAGAGTGCTTTTGTACGCTACTTTTAGTCTGCTACACTGCTTATATTCTAACATATTTTAGTATAAGATTACGCTTTTGGTGTAGTTTTGTATTACAGGCAGATTAGAAGAGTTAGAACAAAAACGCAACAAGAAGGCTGAATTTCAGAACAAAAGACAATAACCTGACAACAAAGGACAAAAGACCACTGGCGCGCGAGCACCATGGCGCGCGAGTGAGGGTCGCACAAAAGACAGCAGAACAATGACGTCAGCAGACAACGAAATATCCGGAGCGATGACGTCATCACGCGCAAAGAATATTTCTAAGTTCGGTTTTTGGAGATTAAATACTTCCTAAGCTGATTTTTAGAGATAAAGAAGATTTCCTACAGATATTCTTGCCTAAATATTCGAGGAAACCCTAGGAGGCAAGACTATAAATATAAAGCTTCATGGAAATCACAGTATGCGTACTTAGAGAGCTGGACACGGCGCAGAAGGAAGAAAGCAGAATTTCGGCCAGATTGTGCGCTCGAGCTGTCACGCGAACCTGCCGACGCACCACATCAGATTTGTCTTGTTATTGTAGTTGTCATATAATTATTCTTGAGATGTATTCATTCAGTATGAGTAGCTAAACTCACTGAACTCGGTGTGGATTTGAATCTATGAATTATATGTTTTGAGGTCTTGTTCTCAATTTGCATGATAACGTTTAGTATTATTATTCCAAGCTCAATTGCATGATAATTAGGTTAGACAATTAAGCGAAGCCTTGCACCGCAGACTTAGTTGTAGAATCTATTATCTATAGTTAAACTATCAGAAGTACGTGACTGTGAATGATAGGAGTAACACTAGAATAGGCAGTAGCTACCTTGACCGGATTCGTTATTGACTAGACTAGGTTGAGTGATAATATCATACGGACTTTGACCGGAATGTATGTGTAGGTTATTAAGCTGTGACAGGACCTTAACCTACGTGAACAGTACATCGTGTATCTTTAGTGACCGAGGATAAACATAGGAATTCATAGTGAAGAATCTGAACCGAGCTCATCTCTTGCATATTTATTTACATCTTTTATACTTGCTGTCTGTATGTGCGCCAGTTACACTTGCGCAACAATTTTCTTTTCTTTTTCTCGCTTTTACTCACAACCCCAATCTTAGTTTGTAGTTGAAAGGAGAATTCTCACCGTTCCCTGTGGATTCGACCCCAGCTTACCAAGACTATACTAGTAGGAGAGTCGGGACAAATTTGCAGCACTCAACGACGTGCTCGTCAATATCATCTATGTCACTGTCTCTCCAAATCATTATGGCACTATCATCAATAGTGATGCACATCCGGTCCGACCCGGATCGGACCGGTTTAGGTCGGTCTGGGTCGACTCAAAGACTCTGGATTTTATGAAATATTGGATCGAGGACCGGACCGATTAAATATAGTATAAATATTATATATTATCTACATAAGAAATAGACAAAGAAGCCTCATTAGCCTAGTGGTATGAAGTTAGATTAATAATAATTACGTCATGGGTTCGACCTTGAACCAAAATTTTCAAAATATATGACCCGAGGACCGACCCGATACCGGTCCGGGTTCCCGGTCCAGATGCATTTTGAGCATCCCTAATCATCAACTATTGTTCCGACACTCTTAACAACCACAATGTCCTCAAATTGTATGGAAACATAAGAATCAATTGGAATTACCTCGGAAGTAATAGGCATCAATTCCACATCAACATGTTTAGGGTTGACGTCTACAATCTCTAATGATGAATCTACATGCTGAGCATTCTATTTTTTCTGTCGATTGTAGACTCTGTGTGTATCCTAACTTCATTCCAAGGGTGTTAGCCATTCTCTCTAACTTTTACGTCTGTCTCTTAGTAGTGGCAGCTTGTTGGTGAAACGATTCTTCCATTCTTGTAGAAAGGTCTTTGATATTGATAAGTTCTCGATTAATATTCATTATAGCCTCCATATCTTTTGGGCTCAAATTAAATCATCTTCGATTTATACTGAACTTGACTTGACATTCAACTCTATGAAGAAGCACTATTTGATATGAACTCGTATCTTGATAGAAGAAATTAGGGTTTAGAAGATGAGAAGAGTAGTTTAGAGAATAGAGAAGATGAAGTTGTTGGGAAACTATTATTCATTCATCGTCTATCCCTTACACATTACATGAGAGTTATTTATATCATTAGTCATAATATTAAATGACATTTATTCTCCTAATGAAATACTAACAAAATCTTATTATTTTATCAAATTTATTTGTTTCTCTTTATCTTAACCCTTATGAAACCTACACATGTGACATATAAACTAACATTTTCCCTTGCATTCTACGATAAGCATTGAGATCATACACTCTATGCATAAAGATTATTATATGTGGCATATTTATCAGCTCGATTTATAATTCGTATAGTGTAATTAAATGTTGCGAGTATAAAAATGACGTTATTTTGATGTTTTGACAATAATCAACTATTGTCCAAATCATTTTCAAAATGACATTATTTTAACTTGACCACAATATTAATGATGGCTGTATCCAAAACAGATGAGATTGGCAATGACATGATCAACATATGTGGGTATATTCAAGTATCGTTGACTAGTAATAGCTCTCGGCAGTTCTCTAGTGCTCCAGAGTGTACTGATATTACAGAAGCAATGACGTACGTTTCCAGTGGCAGATCCAGCGCCTCCAAAATAGGGGGCAGAAAATAAATTAGACATATAATAAAAATGGGATGGCAGGGTTCAGACTGGTTTAGAACCACTGAGCCATAAGATTTAGCTGTTTCAAATTTAAAACTATATGTAATATCTTCGATTTCTCGGGATTAGGGGGGCAAGGGACCCTGTCAGCCCCCCTTGGATCCGCCCCTGTACGTTTCAGAGACATCGGAAACCAAAATTGATCATTTTCTGGGAACCACAATGCGTATAAACTATACTAAAAAAACAAACATAGATTTGTGCGGGCTCCGGTGAAATATGCACATATGTCAATATGTGATATTAGGGATACAAGTACTGAGAAATGCATGTAAATGTATACATTATTGTTTATATACTCCATGCACACACTGAAACAATGCATTTGAACATGAGTGACTTGCACAAAATCTTAATTAATTTATATTGCATAAACTTATTGCTACTCGTGTAGAGCCTGTATATATAATCAAAGACTTTATCATGTGAATCCATATATTTTGATGGACTCATGAATCTCTCTTGCATCCGTTAATTGGATTTTTTCTATGCGCCTGATTGTACCAACACATTAATGAGACATGTGAGTTGCACGTGTTTTGCACGTGACATGCACATGATAAATGCAATGACGTGGTGCATTGAAAAAATACAATCAACGAATGAAAGATGAGATTCATGAGTACATCAAAATAAACGAATCCACATTACCTATATAATCAACAGTCAGTAAGCAATGACCCCACCTCTTTCCTAGTAAAACCAAAAAGCAGCCCCATTCTCCAGCAGCCTTCGCTTATCCAAACTTGGTGGAGAAGGTTTATTTTCATGATTATTGTCATGTTAATATAATCTAGTAAGTCGTTTTCATCGTTGCGGGTGGCCATGATTATGGTCGTTATCATTTTTATTAAAAATAATAAAGCTTGAAAATATGAAACATGTGTTCACTAATATAACTCGGCCACTTGATTCAACTTCTGCTTTTGGCAGGTTTTTGCCCACCATACATTTTTAAATTTCGGACTCGGAAGACAAAGTTTAGGAGCTTCTTCATCGATAACTCATCAAAATATGACAACTCCCTTTCTCTATAAGTTTCTCAAGCATCATATTCAAAAAGGCTGTCATCTTTTATGACCGTTCAATTAGTCCATCACCCAAGCTCGCTTCAATCCCAGGCTAATTCAGACACCCTAAAATGCTCCAACATACCTCATGGATATATATTCTCACTATCGTGTTAGACTTTATGACTCGATCTCAGCTTACATGCAAGGAGAGTGCGCCAGCGGCTCCAAACGACATTCAAATTCAACATGCATGAAGGATGACCTAGAGGTTTTGTAAATAATTAAAGATTGGGTAGGTGATGTAATTTCGAAAACAAAAGGGTGTAAAGTACCAAACTCGATCTTTTATAACTATAGCTGATTTGCAATGCATAGAGGCATGAGTAAAAGTGCTTAGATTGAGGCTTCTACTATGTACTCAGCTCATAATAATTTCTAGTCTTCAGGACAAGGGCAACCTGCAAAACCAAAACAAAGAGGGGTTAACAATTCTGGAAATAAAGATAAGAAGAACATGTACTGCACCCGTTGTCGAATTCTAGGCCACACAGATAACATTTGTTTCAAGTTGAATGAAATGTCACATGCAGTTATTGTAAGAAATCAGGACACACCAGAGAGATATGTTACAAATTAAATGGTTTTCCTCCAGATTTCAAGTTCAAAAATGGAAGTAACCAAAAAGGAAGCAAACGTGTTGCTAACAATGTGATATCAGACTCAGTTCAAAGCTCCAACACAAAAAATCGAGGACAACTACAATCAATAAAGATAACATGTATTACCTTTCTAACTCATGTAAAAATATGTAGTGGTGATTGGATTATTAACAGCGGAGCTACTGCTCACATAAGTCCAAACTCACACTTATTGCATGATGTTAAAAGGTTACCTATTGCATTTAGAGTTCTAATGCCAAATTGAAATTCAGTCATGGTCACACATGCTAAAAATTTGTCCTTCATGACTACATTACTCTACATGATGTCCTCCTAGTTTCATCAATTAAATACAATCTAATCAGTGTGACAAAATTAATTAGTAACTAACAACTCAGTGTGGTGTTAACTAATCAGGGCTATTCTATTCAGGGTCCAGAACTACAGACTTCACGCTGGATTGGTCAAGGCTTATACAAATGTAAAGTAAAGGAAGTCAAAACTTGTCTATCTGCTAAAAGTGTTCAGAATCCAGCAATCATTTGACACAAAATTTGGACATGTTCCTTTTTCTAAATTGTCAACTAAGTTTCAGACATATTCGTAGCCTATATTGTAAAGATGACAATATTCATTGTGACGTTTGTCCCCTAGCACAACAAAGTAGAATACCATTTCTAGATAATCAATCAAAGAGGGAAAATTTGTTTGAGGTCATACACATTGATATTTGGGGTCCTAACAGGTTTCCTACTATATCAGGGGCTAAATACTTATTGACTATTGTTGAAGATCTATCAAGGTTTACAATGACATACCTAATGAGTTCAAAATTAGAAGTTTCAGACATTATCATAAATTTCTTTAGTATGATAGAAACACAATTCAACACAATTGTGAAAACAATTAGATTAGACAATGGCCAAGAAATTTTAAGCAACAAGTTAACAGTTTTTCTTGATTAGAAAGGTTGCATTCATCGGTTATCTTGTGTTTACAATCCAGAAAAAAATGTAACAATAGAAAGAAAACAGAGATACTTCAAACTGCAAGAGCCCTCAAGTTCCAGTCTCATGTTCCAGTTCAGTTTTGGGGAGAATGCATCCTCACTGCCACCTATATTATAAATAGAATACCACTAGTTCTGTTGGGGAACAAGTCTTCTTATGAGATGCTATTTCATAAAATCCCTACTCTAGATCATATGAGAGTGTTTGGATGTATATGCTACATTACAAATCTCTCACCCAGCAAGGGAAATTTTAATCAAAGAGCCAAGCCATGTGTGTTCTTGGGATATCCTAGGGGACAGAAAGGCTACAAGGTACTAAGTCTGGACTCTCATGATTTTCATATCAGTCATGATGTTATATTCCATGAAACAATATACCCTTTTGAGAAATTAACTGTCCCTATACATACACATTCTGTCCCTCTACCCATACCTACTCAATCTTACCCAGATGACCCTATACAAGACCATACACAAAATATCATTCTAGACCTTACCAGAAATACTACCCTTGAACCAGAAAATCTACCCCAACCCACCAGAAAATCCTAGCGCATTCCTAAACCATTAACCAAACTCACTGACTATATTTGCAACTACACAGAAACACAAAAAACTCAATATCCCATTAGCCATTTCATAAACTTCTTAGCATGTTTTGTTCTTTTCAACACTTTTCCCTTCCAATTCTTTCTGAAACAACACCTACAAGTTTTACCCAAGCTAGTAATAATCTTGAATGGACTCAGGCTATGCAAAATGAGTTGACATCCCTCGAGACTAATAGGACATGGATCATCAATGATTTACCTCAAGGCAAAAATACAGTTGGCTGTAAATGGGTCTACAAAATCAAAAGAATATCTGATGGTTCTATAGAAAGGTGTAAAGCAAGGTTAGTGGCCAAACGCTTTACTCAGCAAGAAGGCCTTGATTATCAAGAAACCTTTGCTCCTGTTGGGAAAATGTCTACTGTCAGAACTGTCCTAGCTTTGGCAGCTTCTAAAAACTGGCCTGTTTTTCAGTTAGATGTTAACAATTTCTTACATGGCTTTCTAAAAGCAAGGGAAGGTCTTCAAACTACTCAAAAGTCTATACAGTTTAAAGATGCATTCTTCCAATCACAAGGCCTGATATCACTTTTTCAGTTAATTCCTAGCTAAGCCTACGAAAGATCATCTAAATGCTGCACACAGAATATTAAGGTACCTTAAATCTGCACCAGCACAAGGTCTTTTCTACAAATCTTCATCTCCCTTAGCAATATCAACTTTTTGTGATGCTGATTGGGGAGCATGTCCAGTTACTAGACGATCAGTGATAGGGTATGCCATTCAACTTAGAGCCTCATTAATTTCATGGAAGACAAAAAGCAAAATGTTATTTCACGCTCTTCAGTAGAAGCTGAATAAAGAGTTATGATTAAAGCTTGCTGTGAAGTAGTATGGCTTATCAGGTTATTATCTAATCTTAGAGTACCAGTCATCACGCCAATTTTGCTATTTTGCGACAGTCAGTGTGCTCTCCACATTGCCAAAAATCCGCTCTTCCATGAGCGTACCAAACATGTTGAACTTGACTGCCATCTTATTCGTCAATATTTTAGCTCAGGTTTGATTTCGTCTCAATTTGTTCCGTTACTTGCACAGCCACCTGATACGTTCTGGGGTGGTTCAGCAAGAAGAGAATGATAGAAAAGAGAGAACAGAGAACTAGAGAAATGGAAATGTGGAGATAGATAAATTTGTTGTCAATAGAATGCCCTTTATTCAATATCACTTAGGTTTTTATATATCACCTGTAATTTGTCCTTACATGACAACTGTCTGTCATCCTTCACACTCATTCAAATTCCATAACAAACTAATGTGACAGCTTATAAATTTCAGCGCCTCAGTAACGGACATATTTCTCTGCTGGATATTTGTTGGACGCAATCTTGTGCCTGGCACCTCTGCCTTCAGGTTGCTGGTGCTTGAGTGACGTAACACCACCTGACCTCTTCACCAAACGCTCACAGCGGACTTCATGACTCGATTCAGCTCCAAGCTCACTGCTGCAATTTATTACATCCGTTGAGCTTGAGGAGGTGTTGGACTTCATAACTCGATCTCAGCTCACAGCCAAGGAGATCAAAGAGGCAGAAAACCAAAAATAAAGAGAATTCTCTTCCATGTTCTAGGGTTTTATTATGAAGGTTATCTTTGTAACACATTAAAGCATCGAGTTTGGTCCATGTAAAATATCAATAATGGATGCACCTAAACGTACAAGTGGGTTTAGACTTTCATTTATGCTTTATAATTGGGTTTTTGTACAAAGACCCTACACCATGTTATACTCAGATATCTAGATATTATGAAACCTACGTCCTGCACATGCACTATAAATTTCGACAGAGAATGCGACCAGTGACGGATGCAGGAATTTACCTTACTGGGGTTATATAAAAGTGCTATTTTTTAATGTGTTTTCAATTTATTTATTGAGTTTTGCATAATGCATACTGATTATAAGTAAGAAAAATGCTTGATCCACCGGCCATCGGTGCTAAAATAGCTAACTATTTTTCTATACACTAACCACCTAAGCGTATTTGGTACATTCCATTAAATTACCAACATATCCATGATACTTGTCTCCATTTAGATCATCCAATTGTTATTGGTTGACAGGTGGCGCAATCCAGAAAGTCGGTACACACACACATAGTCACAGTGCACGAAACACTTCTCTACATGTTATATACGTCACTCATATTATATTGAGAATGTCGAAGCTTTTCCATTATAAGAATGTCTTATACATTTCTCTAGTTTAAGGAGAAATACATATGTTTAATGAGATCTAAAGGAATTATATCAGCGTTGATTTAAATATACTATTTCGTAAAGTTAAAAATAATTATTAAATTAAATTGTATATGAATTAGCAAAATATGATAAAAATTGGGAATGACAATTATCAAAGTAATTGAATTAATTAGAATCAACAATTGAGATGATATTCATCTATCTCACAAATTTTATAAGTCATCCTTAATGTTCTCTAATAACTAGTACGTTTATGCACATAAATAGGTGCACATAATTTTTTGGAAGGGATCAGGTACAGAGTGGTAGTTTTCTTATAAAATATAAAATCATCCTAACCGTTGATTGATTTCAATCGAACGGTTTTAATACGCATTCAAATACTTACCAAAATAACAACTAAAGGGCAAACCCGTAAAGTTCTATAAAACAATTATATTGAAGATCAGGTTAACATATTATCTCCTTAAATCCTCAAACTAATTACATCAGTTACGTTCTTCCCAACTCAAATTTTGATTCCATTCTATTTTGATTTATCATCGACATGTTTTCAAACGTAAGCAGCAAAAACGATCCATGTGATGATGATTCGTGTAATGCATCGAGCTGCCATGCGGGTGCAGAGGGTTATCAGTTAAAATATCGAACTATTAGGTTCAAGAACCATATATTACACTTTTTTGGACCATAAATGTATCGAGTAAGTTACACACTGATTAGCATCCAACTTGATATGGTTCAAAATATCGAACTATATGGTTCAAGAACCATATTTTACAGGTTTTTGGATCATACATATATCGAGTAAGTCATATACTGATTAGCATCCAACTTGATATGGTTCAAAATATCGAACTGTATGGTTCAAGCACCATACAACATAATTTATTGGACCATACATATATCGAGTAAGTTATACACCGGTTATCATCCAGCATGAATTATTTTATTCCAAACATGTGTTTTGAATCATATAAAAATTTGGGAATTAATAATGAAACAAACTTGATACGGTTCAAAATATTGAACTAGATGGTTCTTGAACCATATAGTACAGTTTTCTGGACCATATATAAATCGATTAAGTTAATTTTTGATATGGTTCAAGTATTCATATTGGATGGTTCTATAACCATAGTTCGCTAATTGGTGGACCATACAGATATCGATCAAACTTGTTCTTTGCCTCAATTCATGTATCTGATTGTCCTCGTCCGAAGCTTCCGATACAGTTTTCTGGACCATATATAAATCGATTAAGTTAATTTTCGAGATACGATATGGTTCAAGTATTTATATTGGATGGTTCTAGAACTATAGTTCGCTAATTGATGGACCATACAGATATCGATCAAACTTGTTCTTTGTCGTCTATAGACGCTCCATGTCTTGCTTGTCTACATTTCGTAATTGAACCATAAAATAGACATTCAAGTGACAGTCAATTGAACAAATACATAATTGAAGATGATCGATTTACTTACCGTAGAACTTCATGACTTCTCGCCGGATGGCAGCCGATGTTCTATACCAAAGTCGTTGCACAATGTCAAACATAAATGTCGAAAAGATGTAAATTAACGGAAACCAAATCTCAACACAAACACACAAAAACATCAATAAATCGCAATAACAAAAGACAAGATGTCAGAAACCCTATCAAATCGTAGCACTTACAAGTCCAGAGAAGGCATGTGCGTGGCGGTTGACAGTGGCCGGCGCGGGAAGACGAGAGCGGCGACGCAGGAATACGAGAGCGGTGACGCGGATGTGTCTTAGGTAGCTTCTTCGTCGGATTTCGAAGGTTGTTTCAAGAATTTTCAAAACGACCTAATCTGTGGAGTGAATTATGGGATTTCACAAACAAACCTATTTTTCTATTCCCAAATTACCCCTCGAAATTAATTACGAATTATTTTAATTCCATATTTGGTAACTTTTTAATTTGATTTGGTTTAAAATCTGGTTAGTCGATCTGATCATTTTAACGGCTTATATTAATGTATATTTTATACCTTAAGGGACTTTATACCAGATCCATTCCCCAATTTTTTTTATTTCATATAGTATAGTTTATAAGCATATCAAATATGAAAATATGAAAAGAAACAAGGGTAATTTTTGGAAGGTGAATTGTGGCTTCAAAAAAACAGTCAATTCACCCATTTCTGCTTTATATATAGTATAAATAGTATACTAAAACAATCTATTCATAATAATAATTACAAAGAATAATAAATTTGAAAGTAAATGGAATTGGGCTAAACTAAAATCTAAAATTTGATTATAAATCGATAGTGGGTCGTTTGAAAATGTAAAATTTACCGGTCGTTTTGTGAATATAAGTTAATTTTTTTAAAACAATCATATTTATAAGTACAACATAAAAGGTCATCGGGGCCTTGGCCCCACCCCCTAAACAAGTGAATCCACCCCTGTGCGGCGAATCAGTTGTGACGGTTTTACGATAGAATCCAAATACGTGTGACGGTCTAGTAACAAAATTGTAACAGTGCATTATAAAGTCGTCACAAGTTTTGACGTTTTGCAACACACTTGAAAAGCATGTACAAATTGTATAAATAGCGTCTCTAACTCGTATCAACATTGCTACACATTTGTGACGGGTTTGTAACACATTTATAAATGTCGCAGTAATGTACCTAACAAAACCATCACATATGTGTCTCGGATGTGTTGCAAACAGTTTTATTTTTTTTGATGTGTTCTTCTAACAAGTTTGAGACAAATTCGATACCTTGTTTCAATGTCACTACAAGACCGTTATGATAATGTTGTTACACAGATCGTTGATGATAACCGTTGTGACAGTAAATCATCATTAGATGGTTATGAAATACATGACAATGCAATATTTGTAAACTATACTTGCAATAAAAAAACTCTGAACTAGCCAAGTTAGAGAGAAGTCTGAGAACAACCTTGTTTTCTTAGAGGCCTGCTGCCTATTATATATGAAGATGCAAATGATGGCTTGATCCACGTCAGATGTCAAGAGACTGAAGAGGTTGATAGTTTGGACAAGTACTGTGGAGTTAAAGACATGTCTCTTTCGGAAGGTGATTATCATGTAGAAGTTTCGAAAGATAATTTTGAGAGGGATAAAATTGTTATGCTACCAGGTTTAGATCAAAGCCATATTAGTGATTTTATTAATTATGGGCCTGGGCCTTTGGTAACTGATCTAAGCCCAGTTTTCTTACCATCTGATTTCCCATGGAACGAAGCTGATCGGGTGGCTATGAAGGATGGTAAAGTGCAAAAGAGAAAGGAGCAAGGTAGTTCGACGACCCGGATTGCGAAGCAAAACTTCAAAAGAACTAAGAGGGGGAATGGATCTGTTATCGGACAGTCTGTTGATCAAATTGGTGAGGTCAAGGAATTTCAAGAGCAACAAAGTCAACCAGCTGATTTATGGGTTTCTCAGGCGGAGTCTGCTTTGCAGCTCCGCCCATCGCAATGAAGCTGTTAAGTTGGAACTGTCGGGGGCTGGGGAACCCTCGTGCAGTTCGTAGTCTTGCAGACGTGCTGTCGTCTTGCAATCCCCAGGTCGTGGGACTTTTGGAAACAAGAATGTCCAACCATAAAGCAGAGGGAATTCGATGTAGGTGTGGTTTCGATGGTTGTTTTGTGGTGAGTAGTAGGGGCAGATCAGGTGGTTTAATCTTATTTTGGAGGAAAGGTATAAATGTTTATATTCTTAACTATTCTCAATATCATATATCTAGTGTGGTTGAGAGGAATACAAGTTTTAAATTTCAATTTACTTTGTTCTACGGTCATCCTGTTGCACGAATGAGATTTAGAAGCTGGAATCTGCTTCGACAGATTCATTTTTTGAATTTTTTGCCATGGGCGGTTATGGGAGATTTTAATGAGGTGCTTAGACATAGTGAGGTGTCCCGTGTGTCGGCTTGCAGATCATTTCAAATTCAGTCTTTTAGAAATGGATTAAGAAATTGTGGTTTGTTCGATGTTGGTTTTTCAGGTTTTAAGTTCACATTTACAAACCGAAGGAGAGGACCTAGCTGAAGAATTTAAAGCTCGTTTGGATAGAGTTTTGGTGAACGGAGAGTTCAGGGCGTTAGCGGCCAATTGTCATGTAAGCCACAAGTTCTCTTATACATCGGACCATTGTCCTATTTTATTAGATATTAATCAACCGAGTGTAAAAATTGAAAAGCCATTTCGATTCGAAGCAATGTGGCTGCGGAAAGAAGGTTTCAATGATTTGGTTGGTGACATTTGGAACCAAAACAATACTCCTCC
The DNA here is from genome assembly GCA_006409495.1 of Sedum album. Taxonomy (NCBI): domain Eukaryota; kingdom Viridiplantae; phylum Streptophyta; class Magnoliopsida; order Saxifragales; family Crassulaceae; genus Sedum; species Sedum album. The sequence continues at coordinate 121,468 of QZGG01000322.1, read as the reverse complement.
TTGTCAGTTTGCTGATAAAATTAAAAATTTGGGTAGACGGCTGCACAAGTGGAACAAAACTGAGTTTGGCTATGTCCATAATCACATTTTAATATTAAGAAAAAAATTCAGAGGCTTAGATCAGATGAAAGAACTGACTATTCTAATTCGCAGGAAAAGGGCTTGGTTGAAGAGTTGGACGAATGATGTCATAGAGAGGAGATATTGTGGAAGCAAAGATCTCGTGCTGATTGGTTAGCTGAAGGAGATAAGAATACTAGGTTCTTTCAAATCAAGGCATCTCAAAGGCTGAAATCAAATTTTATTGCAAAATTGGAAGATGCAAATGGCTAGATTGTTACGTCTCATGACCAAATAGAGAATGTTGTTGTTGCTTACTTTCGTGAGTTATTTTCTGGGTCGACTAATTCGAATGTGGTTGATTGGGATGTCTATCTGAATTGTGTTCCGAGGATGTTAACGTCAGATCATGTGGCTATTTTGGATGCAGATTTTTCCGAGGAAGAAGTCAAAACTGCGTTGTTCCAATTAAATCCTTGGAAGGCTCCAGGTATTGATGGTTTTAACCCTATGTTTTATCAAAAATTCTGGAATTTGATTAGACGGGATTTTGTCAAGGCAGCGTTAGATTTCCTCAATAATGGGAAGTGGGATGATGTACATAATGAGACTATTATTACCTTGTTGCCTAAGAAAAAAGATGCGTTTGTGATGCAGGATTATCGATCGATCAGTTTGTGCGGAGTGTTGGCAAAAGTAGTCTCGAAAACTGTAGCAAATCGATTGCAAGGTATGCTTGGTGATATTATTTTGGAAGAGCAGTCTGCATTTGTTAATGGTCATTTAATTTCAGACAATTTTGTTATTGCTCATGAGCTAGTGCATTTTATCTCTAAGACTTCTCAAAGAAAATTGAGTTATGCGTATTTGAAGTTGGACATGTCTATGGCATATGACAGAATGGAATGGGTTTTCTTAGAGAAAATGATGGCAAAATTGGGTTTAGTAATCGTTGGATTAGCAGAGTTATGATTTTGACTACCTCTGTTGCCTATAGAGTTCGTATTAACGGAAAATTGTCTGTTCCTTTTCGGCCTTCTAGAGGGTTGAGACAGGGTGACCTCATTTCACCCTATTTATTTATAATTTGCGCGGAATGGCTAGGGTATCAACTGAAAGCTTTTGTGCAACAAAAATTAATTTCTGGTGTTCAAATTTGTAGGAATGCTCCAACCATATCTCATCCTTTTTTCGCGGATGATAGCATCTTCTTCTTTAAAGTTGAGGATGGAGTGGCTAATAACATTAAGGAAATCCTTCAAAGGTACGAATTTCTATCTGGGCAGAGAGTTAATTTTGATAAATCAAAGATAGTCTTTAGTACGAACTGTCGCCAAGATGATTGCAATCGGATTCAGGGTATTCTTAATGTTAAAATTAGTTGTGGCATTTCAAAGTATCTGGGATTTCCTTTTTTTTTGAATAGGAATAGATCAGCTAGCTTCATGAGTATGCAGACAAAATTTGGAGTAAAGCCTCTAAATGGATATCCAGCAAGCTTTCACAGGGTGGTAAGGAAGTATTGATCAGAGCTGTTTTGTCAGCCATCCCGCAATATATTATGTCTTGTTATTTAGTGTCTGACAAAATTGTTAAATTAATGATGTCGCATATTGTTAAATTTTGGTGGGCTAGATCTGGTAACACAAATACAATTCACTGGGCGAGGAAAGAAATTCTGTGTATGGAAAAGGAGAGAGGTGGTTTGAATATGAGAGACTTAAGACTCACAAACTTAGCTTTGTTAACTAAACAGATTATTCGCATTGTGAGTAAGCCTGATTCCTCATTGTCTACACTGTTGAAAGCTAAATACTTTAGTCAATGTGATTTGTTTGCAGCTTCGGTGGGTTATCGACCATCTCCTTTTTGGAGGAGTATTGTCAATACTTTAGCATGTGTTCGCGGAGGTTTTCAATTTGATGAGTCTGAAGGAAAGTACAGATGGAAGCATTCAGCAGGTGGTTCTAACATTGTCAGGTCAGCTTATAAATTCTTGAGGGTGCGGAGTAGACTGAATGATACTTCTTTTGCTAGTTGTTCTGATCAATCGGATATGATGAGGTTTTGGAAAGTTTTTTGGAAATTAAACATCCCTGCTAAGGTTAAGCTGTTTGTTTGGAGATTATATTATAATGGTTTGCCAATTGCAAAGAATTTATTGACTCGCAGGGTTATTAGCAAGAAAATATTTTGTAAATATTTAATATTTTCAGCATATCTCATTAACTTAATCATAGGACGTAAAATAAGTTGTTAGGTGATATATATCATTCCTATTTTAGGTTTGATCAAGACTGTATATAATGCACACATGATGTAATGAGAAGGCAGAACCACAAAAACAAGTTCTCTATATTTGTGTCTTTCGTTTACTTTATGGTATCAGAAGACAGATTGTTTTCTCTGTATTTTTGTTAGCATCATGTCTACTGACATAACGCCATCCGCACAAACTCCAAATCCGATTTATGTCCTTGCCAACAATGATGGTCCAGGAACGAGAATTACTCATGTTATTCTCAGTGGCTCAAATTATGAGGAATGGGCCAAAGGTTTTAGAGTGTCGTTGGGTGCTAAACGTAAGTTAGGTTTTATTAATGGTACTTTCCGTAAACCTGCAGATGATTCCGGTGATCTGGAAGACTGGTGGACAGTTAATTATATGATTGTTGCATGGATCTTTAACACAATCGATCCAAGCATTCGTCCTACTATTTCATACCGCGATACTGCTCACGAGTTGTGGGAGGACATTCGGCAACGTTTCTCTATGGGAAATGGCATCAAAATTTATCAACTGAAATCTGACCTTTCCGATTGTAAACAGAAATCTGGTGAGTCCATAATGGATTATTTTGGTAGACTAAAGAAGTTGTGGGATGATGTTAATGACTATGATGCTTTACCGTCATGCTCATGCACTGGCTGCAAGTGCGGGCTTAATGCGACTCTCCGTCGAGGCCGCGAATGTGATCAGGTACGACAGTTTCTTATGGGTCTAGAGCCTTATTATGCTACTGTTCGTTCAAATATTCTGGGGATCGAGCCTTTGCCATCTCCTCATACGGTATACTCACGTCTTGTGCAAGAGGAGGAGGTTCGGTTATTTACTCAACGAAGAACTGAGGTAGCAGCTCCCTTGGCTTTTGCGATTCAAAAACAAACATCTCAGTCGCTGGAATCACACACAAAAGGGTCTTCACATTCTCAGATAAGGTGCACTTACTGTGGTAAACGTTGGCACACCGAAGAAAAGTGTTGGGACAAACATGGATATCCAGAAGGTCGAGAACGTAAAGGAACAACTACTAGCCGCACCAAAGAAAAGATTGGGTCATCACCAAACACCCAGTTAGCTACAGCTCATGCCGTTTTTGATGAGGTCCCGGCTGTTACGAATCATGTTCGTCTTAATGGTAAGGGTATCCACAGTTGGATTATTGACTCAGGAGCGTCGACTCATGTGTGTTGTGATGAAACACTGTTTGAATCATGTCGCTCAATATTACCAATTAATGTCGGATTGCCTAATGGAGTTCATATCACAGCTACTAAAGTGGGAAGTGTGACGTTGAATAACGCTCTAACATTATCCAATGTGTTATTTGTGCCTTCGTTTCACTGCAACTTGATATCCATCTCCCAACTATTATCTTCGCTCCCTTTACAATTACAATTTACTAATTCAGAATGTGTTATACAGGACCATACCCAGAGGACGAAGATTGGTGTGGGTAAGCTAAAAGATGGACTTTATTACTTGACGGGGGAACCGACTTGTGTGAATGTTGTTACCGGAACTGCGAGTGTTGAACTATGGCACAAGCGGCTAGGACATCCATCACTGCAAGCAATGGAACATCTTCCTCAAGTTAGTCAAAATAAGCGTAGTTTAAATTTGAAAGCTTGTGATATTTGTCACAGAGCCAAGCAGACTCGTAGTACTTTTCCATTAAGCAACAATAAAGCCGATGGTTTATTTGATTTAATACATTGTGATGTATGGGGTGGCTATCGTGCAAATCGTTCTTGCAATTCTCGTTACTTTTTATCGATTGTGGATGATTTTTCTCGATGTCTGTGGATTTATTTGATGAAGACTAAGGACGAAGTTCCGAATTTAATGTTGAACTTCTTTGCCTTGATTGAACGCCAGTTTGGAAAAAGAGTGAAAGTCATGCGTAGTGATAATGGGACGGAGTTTAATGGTCTAGCAAATTATTTCCGAGATCATGGCATTCTACATCAAACTTCCAATGTTAAGACACCTCAACAAAATGCAAGAGTAGAGCGCAAACATCGACATATTCTGAATGTAGCTCGAGCTTTACGTTTTCAAGGTCATTTACCTCTTGATTTTTGGGGAGAATGTGTCTTAGCAGCCGCTTATTTAATTAACAGGACTCCGTCTCGGGTACTTCTTGGTAAAACACCCTTTGAATTGCTCTTCGGTCGAGCTCCCAGGTTAGACTCTCTCCGAGTTTTCGGGTGTCTGTGTTATGCCAAAAATCTTCATAGTCGGGATAAGTTTGACACAAGAAGTCGTCGTTGTATTTTTCTTGGGTATCCTTTCGGAAAGAAAGGTTGGCAGTTGTTCGATCTTGACAATGGAGATTATTTTCAGTCTCGCGATGTTCAATTTTATGAGGATTTTTTTCCACTTGCCAATCCAAAGGAATTAAAGAAATTACACTCTTTGTACCCACCTGAATTTAATCAGGCCACTGATGAGGATGAATTTTTTGATCATGCAAATGTTGCAACTGACTCCACTTGTCAACATGTTCAACCCCCCACTGATCATAGTAATGTACAACAAGAATTGACGCAGCAAACCGATAACAATGCACAGTGCACTGTTGATGATGTGAGCATGGACATGGGTGTGAGTGAGGTTGCTCATTCAGATGCTATCGATAGTGGACAAAGGTTAAGTCCTACAGAAACTGAAGAAAATGTGGTAATAAGTAATGACAAAGAGGTTTTGGTGGGTGACACTGAACTAGGTCGTGGAAAACGTGAGAAAATTCCAAACACTCGGTATAAAGAATTTGTTCTTTGGACTAACACACTAAAGGTTCCCCCAAAAGCTTCACCCACATCAATTTGTGCCTCAGGTACTCCTTATCCCATAACACATTATGTAAATTGTAATAATTTTTCTATTGCACACCGTCAATTTCTTGCAGCAATTTCCACTGATGTGGAGCCCACTTCATTCAAAGTAGCAATGTCTGATCCTCGTTGGAAAAAGGCAATGTCAGAGGAGATTGCAGCTTTAGAAGCTAATAAAACATGGACAGTTCAAGAATTGCCACCAGGAAAGAAACCGATCGGATGCATGTGGGTTTTTCGTATCAAACGTAAATCTGATGGTACAGTTGAAAGATATAAGGCACGGTTAGTTGTTTTAGGCAATCATCAAGTTGAGGGTATTAATTTTGGTGAAACCTTTGCTCCTACAGTAAAAATGATAACTGTCCGAACGTTCCTTACTGTTGCAGCTATCAAAAACTGGGAATTGCATCAAATGGATGTGCATAATGCTTTTCTCCATGGTGATCTAGATGATGAAATCTACATACGTCCTCCGCCTGGTTTTAGTAACGGTTTGTCTGGAAAAGTCTGTAAGCTTCAGAAATCTTTATACGGTCTTCGTCAAGCTCCAAGATGTTGGTATGCAAAACTGGCGACCGCTTTACGCACTTATGGTTTCTCCGCAAGCACATCAGACCATTCTTTATTCTTATACCACAAGAAGGAAGTTGTCATAAATATTCTAGTGTACGTGGATGATCTCGTAATTGCTGGGAATGATAGTGCGGCTATCAACGATTTTAAAATTTATCTTAGTACTTGCTTCCACATGAAAGATTTGGGAAAATTAAAATATTTTCTTGGGATTGAGGTGGCCCGTAGCTCTCGAGGAATTTTTATTTGTCAGCGAAAATATGCTATTGACATCTTGACAGAGACAGGTCTGCTAGGTTCGAGACCCGCTAGTGTGCCTATGGAAGAGAATCATCAGTTAGCTCTTGCAACAGATACATCTATGCCTAATCCTGAACGTTACAGACGCCTGGTAGGACGATTAATTTATCTTACAATTACTCGTCCCGAGCTTTGCTACTCTGTTCATATTTTATCCCAGTTTATGAAATGTCCAACTCTCTCTCAATGGGAATCAGCTTTGCGTGTAGTGCGCTATATTAAGAGTAATCCTGGTCAAGGTATTTTACTTCGAGCCGACTCTAATTTGGTTCTTAGTGCCTATTGTGATGCCGATTGGGCTAGCTGTCCAATAAGTCGTCGGTCTCTTACTGCTTACTTTGTCTTTTTGGGAGGTTCTCCTATTTCTTGGAAGACAAAGAAACAAGCAACGGTGTCCCGTTCCTCTGCGGAGGCAGAGTATCGGGCTATTGCTTCCGCTACGTGTGAAATTATTTGGTTGAAAGGGTTGCTTTTAAGCCTTGGTATTGAGCATCCTGCACCCGTTTCTCTTGCTTGTGATAGTCAAGCTGCTTTACACATTGCTAATAATCCAGTCTTTCATGAACGTACAAAGCACATTGAAATTGATTGTCATTTCGTACGTGATGAGATTCTACGTGGTACAATTGCACCTTCTTACGTTCATACTACTTCACAATTGGCTGATATTCTTACAAAAGCTTTGGGTCGTGGATCATTTCAGTCATTACTTGCCAAGTTGGGCATTACGAATCTTCATGCGCCAACGTGAGGAGGGGTATTAGCAAGAAAATATTTTGTAAATATTTTATATTTTCAGCATATCTCATTAACTTAATCATAGGACGTAAAATAAGTTGTTAGGTGATATATATCATTCCTATTTTAGGTTTGATCAAGACTGTATATAATGCACACATGATGTAATGAGAAGGCAGAACCACAAAAACAAGTTCTCTATATTTGTGTCTTTCGTTTACTTTAAGGGTTAATGTGTGTCCATCTTGCAAAGTTTGTGGTGCTCGATTAGAAGATTTTAATCATCTGTTTCTTAATTGTTGGTGGTCTGTTGCTGTTTGGAAGTTGTTAGGGTTTGATGATATAATGTTGGGTCAAACATATGTTTGTGCGGCAGATTGGTTGTTTTGTTGGTTTCAGCAGGTTGATGCTGAAACTTTCACCACTATTATGGTGTCTGCCTGGATAATTTGGTTCAATCGTAATAATGTTCGGCATGATCGCGATGTTATGACTCCGTCAAATGCTGTGGCTAAAGTTAAAAGTTGCATCAAATCTTGGAATCACAGTAATGTTTTATCTCTTTTTTCAGCTTCTCATCAAGCAAGTGCTCTAAGATGGATCAAGCCGCCTGTTGGAACAGTGAAGCTTAATGTAGATGTAGCTTTTTGTCAAAATTCCCTCAAGGCGGGTCTGGGTTGTATCATTCGGAATTGGGAAGGAATAATTTTGCATGTGAATATGAAACAAATCAATGATTGCTTGAGTGTTTCCAATGCTGAAGGACGGGCTCTCCTTTTGGGATTACAGATGCTGAACGCCCTCAATTTACAAAATGTAATCATTGAGATTGATAGTGTTAAAGTGTATGAATGCGTTATGCTCAGTCAACATAGGAACGATGTTTTGGAGGGCTGGGACTCTGAGTGTTCTAAGCTCCTTCTTTCGAACAAGAACTGGTCTTTGCTTGTCATTATGCGTGAGGCGAATACAATGGCAGACTTCAGTGCAAAACATTCTCTCAATAAGGGTCTGTCTTTTTGTAGCCTGAATAGTTGTCCCAGGTTTCTGGGTTGTTGTATTCGGGCCTAAGTCCTTGCGTTCATTTGTTCTTGTATCAAAAAAACAATTAGATTCTTCGTTTAGCTATTATACGTATTCAATTGCATGTTGAAGTCAAGTTTGGAGGCCTCATGAACACAAACAGAACAGTATCTTATCAGCAGCCCTTCAGAGGGAACTTTTAAAAAAAAAGTGTGAATGGATGATCACAAGACTTGTAACAATACATCTGCATTTGTCTGAGGTTTCCTCTCGCAACGACCATATCACACTGGATGCTCGATTGCTTTTTTAAGGTCATGAAAAGTACACATGGTTTTATTTAAACCAGAAATCTACAAAAGAAACTGGTGTTACCCCTGCTTGGCATCCAAAGTACGTCCTCCCTGTGTTTGCTCCTCTTGTCCACTCAAGTTCAAACCACTCTTTTACAAACTGCTGGTGAGGTTGACGTAGCGGAAGCTTAAAAAATAAAAAGATAAAATACCCGAAGGTACAAATAATTTTACTTCCACCGTAGTAGGAAGGCTTGCACAAGGCAATGATAAAATAATTCTGAAAATTCAGAATTAAACAAAAGAAACAATTCTCTATGAGAATAATATTTGATTGATAATGAGAGGAATGACAAATACAAATCATGTGTTCCCTTTTTATAATAGGGATTTAACTAAAAATAAACAACATAAATGTGCCTAAGAAGACTAAAATATTACATGGAAATATGAAATGTTTGTTTTGGTTTTCTAGACAATTATTATGCATATAATAATGTCTAGAAATATGAATTTGTTTTATCTAAAATATGTATACCGGGATCAAATATCATTCGGATATTTATGTTTCTCCAAATATGCATTATTCCTACATCATTCTCCCCCACTTTGTTTAAACTCGACCTCGAGTTTTTTTGTCCTTGGATAATAAACAGATGATGCTCTTGAAAATCCATATAGGGAGAAGTTTGTGCACCAATCTGCAAAAAGAAAGTTATTGAGGAATATATTTGGTTAGTGGTGGAATGACAAAATCTATTCTCTCAAATGTTTCTTCATTTTTTGATAAAGTGGTGATGAGTGGTGAAGCAAGGGATGATGTGGAGATTTTTGGTGGAATAGCTGATGGTTTTCTGGCAGGGGGTAATATGAAGGTGGTGGTGACATGGAGTGGTGGTGGTGTGCCTGTGAGTGGAAGGGGTGATAGGATAAGTGGTGGTGGAATAGGTGAAAGTGCAATTAGTGGCGATGGAGATGCAAGGAGTGGTTGTGGAGGTAAGGTTGTTGGCGGTGGAGGAGGATTTTGGATAGTTTGGAGGCGTTCCAAGAAACGACTACGGATTTGTAGTGTTTTTTCTTGATCTTCTATAAGAAGATCCATCCGTTGACAAATATTTTTAAGCATAACCAAGATCTCTTGAAGACATTCATTTGACGCCATGGTCCAGGAGGAATGACTACTGATACCAATTGACGTAGCGGAAGCTTAAAAAATAAAAAGATAAAATACCCGAAGGTACAAATAATTTTACTTCCACCGTAGTAGGAAGGCTTGCACAAGGCAATGATAAAATAATTCTGAAAATTCAGAATTAAACAAAAGAAACAATTCTCTATGAGAATAATATTTGATTGATAATGAGATGTATGACAAATACAAATCATGTGTTCCCTTTTTATAATAGGGATTTAACTAAAAATAAACAACATAAATGTGCCTAAGAAGACTAAAATATTACATGGAAATATGAAATGTTTGTTTTGGTTTTCTAGACAATTATTATGCATATAATAATGTCTAGAAATATGAATTTGTTTTATCTAAAATATGTATACCGGGATCAAATATCATTCGGATATTTATGTTTCTCCAAATATGCATTATTCCTACATCAGAGGTTTTGGAATAAAACCAACCACAGAAGTTCCGTGTCACTGAGGGAATAGCTAAGCAAATTCCATTAAACTTACGTCTTGGAATTATTTGACAACCAAAACGAGGCCTGCATATTTTCCCTAGTTTTTAGTATTATATATACATCAGAGATCAGACACAAAGAATTGTGTTTGTTAAGAAAGAGAATGTACCTTTCTGCAAGGCTGAAAGCTAAATTTAACATGTAACTCTCCCCATCAGCTAGTACTCAACATCATGTAAACAATCAAAATCATTTAATTTGATCAAGTAGCCAAAACAAGCATATGACATGAGAAACGTGTTTAGATTACCATTAGAATGACATGGCATGTAGAACAGACTAGTGAAGCTCCACAGTCACAGGCACCTAAATCAATTCAATGCATTAAAGTTAGTTTTTCACAGATTCAACAAATTAACCTGAACAAAGGAGTTCCATTCAAGATAAAGAAATAACAGACTGCATGTAAATGCATTAAAACACAACGGACTACGTCAGAAGAGATCCAGATTTAGACTGTTAATGACACGATGAGATGCATGCCTGCATGCATTCAAGATCTATATCGTTTGCATGAGCAGCTTCAAGAATAGACCATCCGTTGGGACGTTGATGGCCGTTTCCTCTCCATCATGTCCACAAAAGTAACGGAGATCCTACAAGTACAAGAAATCAAATGAACTTTCAGGTAGAGCATACTTAACAAATAGGCTATGATTACAATACATAAATATTTAAGTTACAAGGAAAACACAGAACACACATTATCTTTAGCAAATTAATACTCACAGCACCTCACGTGGTTACGAGTTACGTAAAGATACTTACACGAGAAAATCTTGTTAAACCTGAAAATATATACTTCTATAGAATAATAAGAGATGAGATATATATTTAATAACTCTTATAAGTCAGGACTCAGAGCGCAGAGATCCAACAACATATGAACTTCATAGATCAGAATAAGCCTCATAACTGATTACATAACTAACATGCACATACCAGTTGACAAAAATTATGAGCATGACTAGAGCTCAGAGAAAGATTGGCATAAGAATAAGCATATCTTACTCTAGTATTTCTTCTAAATTATCCCCATTGGTAGCACCAATGGAGAATTGATGGTATGCCGAGAAAGAGGTACAATCAGATGCTTTTGTAAATAACGCACTCTGAGCTGCAGAGTATCATATGAGCACATATATTGGAATGGTTAAGAGAAAAATGTATAATTACGTAAACCAACGAGGTAAGCCCTGACTAGGAGTTCCATTTTTGATAGATTAATACACACTGAGTGTACATGCATCAAAAATACAAAACATACTACATCAGAAGAGGTCCAGATTTCGTCTATTAATGACAGGATGAGACGCATGCCTTCATGATCTATATCATTTGCTGATCAGCTTCATGAATAGACCATCCAACAGGGAACTTGAAGGTATTTTCCTCCCTATATCTATAAACAAAACCGAAGGAGATTTTACAATACAAGTACACGAGATATGAAAGTTTCCCCACAGAGTAAAATTAAAAAAAGGCCTTAATTTCAAAGCACAACGTCAACTATCATGAAATTGCGTATTATTACAATTCATCAATTTTCTCTTGTAAACGAAAAACACAAAACACACTATCTTTAGCAAATCAATTACTCACAGAACTTCATGCAGATACAAGTTACATACAGATGTTTTACAAAAGAAAATTGTGTTTAACTGGACAATATATGCTTCAATAGAATGATACAAAGCGAGAAATATATTTAAAAACTTTCTAGTATTTTATAAGTCAACAGTATATGTGCTTCTTTGACTGCATAAACCTTACTAACATTTACATAGCAGTTTTAAATGTCCAATCCAAACAAGTTCTTTTATTAGTATTACTACTTTTAATAGAGCTCTGAGAATGATTGGAATAAGAATGAGCGTAGCCTACTCTCCGATTTCCTCTCTACCATTGTCATTGGTAGCATCAGTGGAAATATGATTGTGTGCCAAGATGAGCTACAATCAGATGGTTCTGAGAGAAATGTAAGCACACCCACATAAATAATGAACAAACTACTAGTCATCAATGTGCCCATGAACAGTAACCAATTGTTGATTTAATGAACAGCAACCAATTGTTGATTTAATGAACAGCAACCAATTTTTTTAAGCAAGCTTGAGCGAAACGGCAGTACAGCATTTAGGCAGAAACGACGATCAGCAATCGAACTTACAAAAGGGTGAATCAAATGGATTATTAGGACTTTGTAGCTTTTTTAGTCCAGTGCTTGGTAAACAATAAACAATTAATTACGAGCATTTACTGACATTGCCACACACACAATAGAGGCTGTTACAGATTCAAAGTAAATATGCTCTAATATATTTTGAGATACGCTACCTCATCAGTAAAATAATCTAACACTTTTAATTCAAACTCCAGTGGCCAAGACTCTAAAAAAGATGTGATTCTCACAATTCATTCAGATACCACACATTTCATTTTGATCAGGAAGTTCTTTTTGACTGAATCTTTAAAGGGCGACACAAGGCCTCTTGACAACAATTAGATAATAGGACTGCATACCTTTAGCGATCCCCTCAGCAATATGTTCGCTCCAAGCCTATTTAGCTGGCCATAAAACTTGCATCTTGAGAAAATAAAAATATTGCTAGACCCAAAATAAAAGATTCAAACAAGCAACCAAAACTGAATCATCACAGCCAATCTCTAAACTAAGGATTAAACAAGAAAACCCATAAACAAAAACCCTCAATCCTCAAAACCCTAAATCCGAAAATATAATAATAAAAATCAATTACACATAGATGGCGATAATCAGATAAATAAAAAAATTGGGAAAATTTCAGACCCAATATACCTCAACTCGACAATTAATCTCGCTGATTGCGCCACAAAATGAATGATTCAAAGCCACGTACATCAACCAAAACTGAATCATCACAGTCAATCTCTAAACGAAGGATTGTATAATAAAAACCATAAACAAGAAAAACACTCAATCCTCAAAACCCTAAATCCGAAAATATCAGTGAAATAAAAAAATTGGGGAAATTTCAAACCCTAAACATACCTCAACTCGGCAATTAATCTCGCTCATTGCTCGACAAAAGGGGTTAGGGTTTAACGAAATAACCAATTGAAAGCTCCACACGGCGTCGTTTTATGTCTTTCAGCGAAAAACACAATCGGACCGGTCAATTGATTTCCTAATTTCGTAATTGGGCCGATTTCCTAATTTCGTAACAGGTTTTCAAATTGCTTAATTCCAACGGCTAACGGATTTCTAAAAAACAGAATTTAGAAACATTCTCGTGATCGTGTTTTCTTATAAATACATCACCAGCAGAGTTGCGTAGTTAACATTCTCGATTGCTTAAATTCTCTTGATTTTCGATTTCATACCAAGATTCATTCACTGATGGCTTTTCTCATCTACAACACTGATATGGTTGTTCACCAGCGGCCGCATGATGTCAGTTTGCAAGAAGAGTCTATGGAGGAGTTTACTTATATCACTGTTGATTTGAGGTTAACGAATGGAGGAAATTATAGGCGAACTGATATCTGTTTAGACGAGTTGGTTATGTCGGCTGGGGAATACTCAGTTTCTAATATCCGTAATGAGTTGATTGAGTTGGGAGTCCCTGCGTCCAGTCATCTTCCAATTATTGTCAGTCTGTTTGAGTTTATTCGTAGTGAAGTCTTGTTAGGTCCGACGGTGTCTGTGATGATTGAGATGAATATTGAAGAGGTTGTCAGGCATGGGGTAGATATGCTGCTGATTGGGAGTATGAATGATCAGTCTGCACTACTAGATGATTATGATTTTGCTCAACTTGTTGAGGAGCTGATGAGGCGCCGTAGAGAAGAGGATGATCTTGACATGGCAGTGACTCAGTCCATGGAGGTGTATTCCAGTCCTACTAATGTTCCGGCTAGTGCAGCGGCTATTGCTAGATTGGAGAAGGTGGTTCAAAGAGGTGAAGAAGAAAGTGATCTCTGCTGTGTAATCTGCTACGAAGACGGAAAGGAGGAGTTTGTAAGAATGCCATGTTTGCATGAGTTTCACCACAAGTGTCTAGTAACATGGCTTACAACCAGCGCTTCATGCCCTCTCTGCAGGTTTAAGTTGCCCTGCTAGCTGATCACTCACAGTTTTGCTGTTACATTCCACTTTCATGTAACATCTGTAGAGTCTGAGTTTCATTGTTGTGGAAATTATAGGGAAGTTTGAACATATATGTATTCTCCAAAGCTGATCAAACAAAGTTAATATTGTCTGGTAATATTCATAATAGAAGTCATTTTTTTGTAAACAAGGAAATTACTTAGGTGGTACAATATGGTGAAATTTTCTTATTTCAAAATGAAACACATAAGGATTTATACTAAGCCATATACAACTAGATGCTCAACAGGAGCGAAACGAGAGACTTTCCACTCTGTTTGATGACCCATACACTTTCTAATGATCTGGTATTACTGTTAAAACTAACTGAGACTCAATCAAATATATGAACTCGCTTAAACCAATTAAGCAAATCTTCAGCCATCTCAAAGATTATCCAGTTTGTCGTTGAAAACCAAGTAGAGATGGCAACTTCACAAAAGCATCCAGCTCTTGGTCATTACACTCCAATTTGTTCACCAGTTCCATAAACATTAATGTGTTTTGTCCTCCTGTGCATAATTGGGTTCTTTGACGATTCGATTGAGTAAGTATCATCAGGGATAAATTCAATGCAGTGGCCTTGTAAACTGAAAAAATCATTTGCAGGGGCTGCATCAAGAATAATCCATCCAACAGGGACCTTGATGGTCTTAGATTCTTCCGTTTTCTGTCCACCAAAGTAACAAAGATCCTACAAGTGCAACAAATCAAATATGAAATTTCACCCAAAGTATACTCTACAAGTAGGTCAGAGTTTCAAAGAACATTGTCCTTCGTATTGAATATGATTACAATTCATAAATATTTTTATGTTGTAAGGAAAACACAGAACATACGTGTTGACATGAGTTCCATATAGATGTTTAACATAAAACAAGAAAATCGGGTTTAACATGAAAATACATACTTCTGTAGAATAATAAGAGACAAAGAATATACTTAATAGCTTTTATAAGTCATAACACAAAAGTACAGAAAATCAACAACTTGTGTACTTCTTTGGTTTGCATTAACCTCATAAATAGTCACATTACTTACATTTATGAAGCAGTTTCCAGGGTCCGAACGAAGTTCTTCTACTTATTATTATAACTAAAGCCCTGAGAAAGCTTGTCATAAGAATAAGCATAACTGACTCTTCAATTTCCTCCATACCATCGTCATTGGTAGCACCAGTGGAGAAATGATGGTATGACAAGAATGATGTACAACCAGATGATTTGTAAATAATGCAAAGTGAGCTGCAATGTATAAAATGACAACATATTATGGAATGTGTCAGAGAAAAATGTAAGTATAAGGAACCAACAAGGTGAGATCACTGACCAGCGATGACTAGGAGTTCCGTTTAAGACAAAGACTGCGTGTAAATGCATCAATAACCACAACATACTACTTAAGAGTCCAGATTTAGACTGTCATTGATGGTCGTTTCCTCCCCAATGATCCTACAAGCACATGAAATCATATATGAACTTTCACCCCATATTATTACAATTCATAAATTTATAATTTATAAAGAAAACACAGAGTACACTATCTTTAGCAAATAATTACTCACAGAAAACACAGTAAACATCATGTTTAATCTGAGAATATATATTTTTTGTAGAATAATAAGATATTAGATAATAATCAACAACATATGTGCTTCTTTGGTCTGCATAAACCTCATAGTTAGTTACAAACTATCATTTATGCAACAGTTTCCAATGTCCAAGCGAAGTTATTATTTTACACTAGAACTCTAAGAAAGATTGGCAAAAGAAAGAGCATAGCTTACTCTTCAATTTCCTCTCTACCATCCTCATTGGTAGCACCAGGGGAAAATAATTGTGTGCCGAGATGAGCTACAATCAGATGCTTTTGTAAATGAATGCGCGCTAAGCTGCAAAGTATCAAATGAGCACATAGTTATGGAATTGTTCAGACCAACAATGTAAGCATGCCCAACAATTGGTCACCAAAGTGCCCACTATCAGTAACCAAAAGCAGATTGAAAGCTGAGGCACCACCCCAGTTAAAATCAATACTGATTCAGTAGCTTGAAGTTGAACATTCTTCGTGAATAAAGTCCAATATAATTAAAAACAAGTAACCTCATCAATAAAATACTGAATTTTTTATTGAATCCCAGTAGTTAAGGGTCACTCAAAAGATGTGGTACTTCTAAATTCATATCATTTAGGCCTCTTTCCAATGAGTAGATGATAACAGGCACAAAATTCCCAAGTCTCTAAGCTAGAAAATAAGAGGGCGTACTTATTGGGAGTCCCGCTCGGCAAGCGAGCTCCACGCCTGGCAATTTCTGTCAACCGTAAACATGTTTTTTGAGAACATAATGATGTCTGCGTTGCTAGATCCAAAATAAAAGATCAACATGGCTAAGGACATTCCATTTGATACTGTAAACAAAGAAGCAATGAATCCTTAACAACCCATAACCTGCAAATACAAGCAGATTCATAAAAAATAACAGTAAGAATAAATATCTACCTGTAGAGGCAACTAAACAGAAGTAGATGAAACCATAGAGATGACGATTACGAATGAGACTAAAATTGGTGCATTAACAAACCCTAGACATACCGATTAATCTCGTAACTGCTCGACGAACGGGCTTAATGGTTTAACGGCTTACTTCAGAAATGTTTATAGAGCGACAAACTCTGTCATTTCTCCAAAACTTATTTTCTTGAGACTTTTTTAATTTTTTATTTGGAGCTATTTTGTACAATCGTACAATGGGCCGGATGAGTCCGATTCAAAAACTTTAGTGTCTAGTCCTAGCCGAACTATAGAGAAATCATAATTGTAAAGCTCTTCTTGAGCCTTAAGCCCGGTATCAATAAGGCTTTTTAATGAGCATGTTGGCCTCAAATTTAAATTTATAATAATTTCTTGTAAGCCCCTTTAATGCAATTGAAATATAAAACTATATAGAACAAGTGAAAGTAGTTATACATAAGCGTTAAAAGAAGTTGATTAAGTATGACAAACAGGGGCGGATCCAAGGGGGCCTGGGGGGTCCGCTGCCCCCCTAATCCTGGTAAAACGAGATATATACCTGTAATTGTAATAGGAAGTTAAGCTACGTTCTGTAGCGCAGTGGTTAAAGAAGTAGCTGATTTGTCGTTGGATATGAGTTCGAACTCTGGTGCCGTTGCATTTTTACATGTTATTTAAATTTTGGCCCCCCAATGACAATGGGCTGGCTCCGCCACTGATGACAAACAAGCGTATAAATACGACTTATGAATGAGGTCGTCTCTGTAAGGTGAACCAATATATTTTTGACAAATTAACAACTTTTATCAACTCCTCCGTACCAACTAGTTTAGACAAGTTGAATGTGGCTAAAATTTGGAAATATTTTGGAAACTTAGCATTCTTTCAAAGGTCAATTTTTTTTTGAAATATTATTAGGAACTTAGCATACTTTCAAAGGTCATAGATATTATTTTATAACAGTTTTCCATTGGGTAAGAATCTTATGGTCACGACTCACAGCGGATCAAAGTATGTTCATCATGTCCTATTTGTGGTTGGGGCATCATCTATTCTTTAAATGCTGATGGTCTTTTTCTGTATGTACCTTGTTCGGATGAAATAAAGTCATTCTAACTCCTATATATTCATGTCCCGCAGACTAGCTTTTTGGTTGGTACTTCATCCCTAGTTGTTATTTGGTTCATATGGTATAAGAACTTAGTTGGCATGATAATGATTCAATGAACCATACAACATCTATGTTTAAAATACAGAGATTTCTTATCTTGTAAAAGGATAACGTGTCATATCTGTTGGGTTAAGCCGCCGACAAGAAAGCTAAAACTTAATCACTACGCCCGAAAATGGCTTAAGGGACAAACTTTGAAGTAGTCACATTATATTTAGTCACATAAGATATCTTATATGACTAACCTAATTAGTTAGTCACATGTATTATCTTATGCGACTACTCTTTAGCGACTACCCAAGGCGAGTCACTTAATAGTACTTTTGCGACTAATTTAATTGTGACTTACCAAAATAAGTCCCATAAGGGTCTTTATGCGACAAGATTTCGGGTGACTTACCAAAGTAAGTCACGTAATGGTTATTTTGAAAATTCAACGGACTAATTGTTCCACAACTGACATGATACTTTAATTTCGTACGGCACATTTATTGGTTTTCAACAACCAGATTGTCCTCTTGTGACTTATTTAGACAAAGTTAGTCACATAAAAGCATTTTTAGATCTCAGGTGCACAGGTTGCTGGGAACACGCGATTTCAGTTTGTAAACACATTACTTTCCATCTCTCCTCTCCGGCGATTGGGCATAACTCAGTTGTAGCACCGGCCACAGTCGTGCCTTCATTGAACAAAGTAGTTGATGATATATATTGTGCCTTCATTGAACAAAGTATTCAAAAGAAAGAGAGCTATTAGGGCAGGATGTTGTTGTCACTACCAGCACTGAAAATGCTGCTGCTTTGGGATGACCAGCTGCTCCTCTAACTCACCCCTGCTGACCGGAGGTTTTCATTTCGTGTGGTATGTGATTAAGTGCAAAATGAAACTCATTACTTTGTGCAAAATGAAACTCATTCCTTTGTGCAAAATGAAACTCATTCCTTTGTGCAAAATGAAACTCATTCCTTTGTGCAAAATGAAACTCATTCCTTTGTGCAAAATGAAACTCATTCCTTTGTGCAAAATGAAACTCATTCCTTTGTGCAAAATGAAACTCATTCCTTTGTGCAAAATGAAAATGCTGTTGTTTGAAACTCATTTCGTGTGGTATGTGATTAAGTGCAAAATATATATATATTGCACACCATTTTGTTTACATTGTAGCTATTTTATTTTGCATTTTATGTAGGGAAAGTTATGGACAAGAGTTGGATGTCGTTGGGAAGATGGGAGACAAGGTACTTGGTAGGCATTAGAAGTTTCATAGAGTTTGTGAGAGTTAATTCGTCCGAGGATACTCACTTATGTCCTTGCAAGCAATGTAGATTGTGCAATGCAAGAGTGACGTTAATCAAATGTATATTCATTTGAATGAATATGGTATAATGCATGATTATACAACATGGACATATCACGGAGAAGTTTCTAACCGTCCATCAATGTACCAAATGCGGCGTGAATATCTTAAGAAGAAAAAGGAACAAATGAGCATTCATAGAGGTGGGAGTAGTAGTTGTGCAAATCATGCAATTGAAATCATCAATGATGCATTTCCTATTAGACATGTGCATGAGACGAGGGGAGGAGAAATTAGTGATACGAATACTCAAGTTGAAAATGGTCAATTTGATGATGCAACTTATGATATGTATCAAATGCTTGTTGTGGAAGCACAAAGTCCGATTTATGAAGGTAGTGACAAGAATATTTTGGAAACCATATTAAAAGCAATGCAAGCGAAGGTTGACAATGGATGGTCCGACAAGAGCTTTAATGATCACTTGAAGCTTACAAAAGATTTGCTTCCTTCTCCAAATAAATATCCTAGTTCATACCGAGATATTAAGAAACTTTGAAGGGTTTGGACTTGGGTTATGAATCTATTCATGCATGTGAGTATGTGTGCATCCTATTCTACAAAGAATATGAGAGCATCCTATTCAAATCATGATGATTTTCTCCGGTGTGCGGTGAATCACGAATATGAAAGAACAAGGGAGTAGTAAAATTCCAAGAAAAGTTGTACGATATTTTCCGTTAAC
The DNA here is from genome assembly GCA_006409495.1 of Sedum album. Classification (NCBI taxonomy): domain Eukaryota; kingdom Viridiplantae; phylum Streptophyta; class Magnoliopsida; order Saxifragales; family Crassulaceae; genus Sedum; species Sedum album. The sequence goes on along the minus strand of QZGG01000322.1, from coordinate 101,806 downwards.
TCCTCGATTAAAGCGGCTTTATATGTCTCCGTACATATCAAAAGAGATGAGATGGCACGGTGAGAGGATTGCTACCGACGGTGATATTAGGCATCCTTCAGATGGAGTTGCTTGGAAGGAATTTGATTATCAATTTCCTAATTTTGCTTCAGAGATTCGCAATGTAAGACTTGGATTAGCAACCGATGGGTTTTAATCCATTTGGCGTAGCGGGTGTTTCTTATAGCACTTGGCCGGTAGTTGTTATGCCTTACAATCTACCACCATCATTGTGTATGAAAAAAGAGTTCAACATTCTAGCTTTGTTGATTTCGGGGCCTAAATCTCCAAAAAAGTGTTTGAGCGTTTTCATGCGTCCTTTAATCGACGAGTTGAAACTTTTATGGGAGGATGGAGTTCGTACATACGATCGTCACATTGGGTCATTCTTTACGATGAAAGCAGCTGTGATGTGGACCATTAGCGATTTCCTGGTTTAGGAATGTTGGGAGGTCATACGACACAAGGATACAAAGCTTGTCCGATATGCTTGGATGAAGTGGATGCTACATATTTGGTTTTGACTATGTCATATCAAGGGCACCGAAGGTGGCTCCCTAAAAATCACGCTCGGAGAAAAGCATCTCATAGATTTAATGGGAGGGTAGAGATGAGGGATCCTCCACGTTTGAAGGACGGAGAAGAGATATTGCATGAGGTATTGCAGAATGATTATCGAGTACTTAGTTTACATCCAAATTATACGTCGATGGGAGCTACAGAGAAATTATGTTGGACACATATAACAATTTTCTACGAATTACCTATTGGAAGTCCTTTAGACAACCATACTCGTTGGATGTCATGCACATTGAGAAAAATGTATTCGATAATATTTTTGGTACCATTCTCGGGATTGAGGGAAAGACAAAGGATGGTCCTAATTCGAGGTTGGCTTTAGAAAAACAAGGGGTTAGGCCACATCTTTGGTTAAATCAAAAGACATCATCATCAAAGAAGTCAAAAATACCTAAAGCAGATTATGTTGTGACTTCGGATGCAAGACAAGAAATACTTGAATTTATTAGAGATGCAAGGTATCCGTGTGGCTATGCTGGAAGTTTGAAAAGTAAAATCAAGATTGAGGATAAAAAATTTTGCGGACTAAAGACTCACGATTGTCATGTGATGCTATGGTTTCAAAAGTTATGTTGTCGGAAGTTGAAGACAAGTGACATTCTACAGATGAAGGATGACATAGTTGTGATTCTTTGCAAGTTTGAGAGGATTTTCCCTCCTCATTTCTTCACAATAATGGTTCATCTAATGATACATCTTCCCGATCAAGGATTATTGAAAGGTCCAGTAAATTATAATTGGATGTTCCCTATTGAAAGGTATTTGGAATAATGTGATACTACATATACGATTTCGAATATATTGATTTAAATTCATAACTTTATTGTTTTATTGCAGACAATTAGGTCACTACAAAAAGTCCGTTAGGAATACACGATATCCGGAAGGATTAAGGATGTCCATCGGGCCCGAAAGCCCTAAAAAAGCCCTAAGGCCCGGCCCGGTCCAAGCCCGGCCCGGCCCGCACCCAAGGCCGAAAAAAGCCCGAGCCCGAAAGCTCCGGGCCGGGCTAGGGCTTGAATTCCGAAGCCCGAAAAGCCCGGCCCGGTCCAAGGCCCGAAAAAGCCCGATCAAAAAAAATAATTTTTTAAATAAATATATTATTTTCAAATTTAAAGTATATGATATTTATATCATTATATAACATCACATGAACTTACAACAATATACAAACATTTTTATATCTATTCTAAACGCATATAATATTGTTTAAGTTCGTTATATTACAAGTAAATTCAAAATATAGACTATTCGTTGAACACATTATTTAAAAATATTGTTATAAAAATATTTATAACTAAATTGGTTTAAAATATGTATTTCAAATTAATTAAAATTTAAAAACGAATTAAAATTGAAATTGGGTTCGGTCAAATCCGGTGAAAACCCGGTCAAAGCCCGGTCAAAGCCCGGTCAAAGCCCGGTCAAACCCTAAAGTCAAAGGGCCTAGAAAAGCCCGTGGGCCTTACGATTTTAATGAGGCCCGGTCCGGCCCGGCCCGAAATTTTTAAAAAAGCCCGAATATTTAGGGCCGGGCCGGGCTCGGGCCTTACGATTTAGGGCTAGGGCCGGCCCGGCCCGGCCGATTGGACATCCCCTAGGAAGGATGCATTGCAGAGCAGTACATTGTACAAGAATGTGTGACATTTTGCAAGCTTTATATAAATTCGTCTCATACTCCCATGGATTGTAGTATACAAAGTCCAAGGTCCTTTACAATTTCGGTATTTTCCAATTTGATCAAACCGGATGGATATATGCGAAAAGTAAGCTTGTCCTCAAAGGAAATTAATATTGCCCATTGGTGTGTGATGGAAAATTGTGAAGAAGCTAGATACTTCATAGAAGCACACAAGACACAATTTTGGGATTTGTATCCTAATGCTTCTAATGACGATCGGATTAGTCATTTTCATCCATATTTCCTAAATTGGGTGAGTTTTGCTTTTCAAATATAAGTTGATGTTTGTTTATAATGTTTTACTATGTTTATTTTTTATTTGAAAGTAGCGTTCTAATTATTAAATTATTTCCTAAATTTTATGTAGATACTTTCGTTGAAGGAAGAATACGAGAGGCTCTCACCACGCTCAAAAAGAGATTCATATTATTCTCGGGAATTACACATTTTAGCTCGATTGCCACTTAAGCACTATTGTTACTCTCATTGCTATGTCAACGGCGTCAAATATGTTATTTGGGAGCGTGATCGAAAATTACAAACACAAAATAGTGGAGTAATGGTGGAGACGGATGATGCAACTTACTATGGCATTCTTCAGAATATTATTGAGTTGAAGTACACGGATGAAATGAGCGTGGTGGTTTTTCAATGTCAATGGTTTAACACACGATCCAAAAGACAATCGAAGTACCAAAGTTGATCATGGACTTCTATCAATTGACACATCTACTAGTTGGTATGAGGACCAACCTTATTGTCTCGCAACTACGGCTAGACAAGTTTTTTACTTAGACGACCCAAAGGCGGGTGGAAATTGGAAGGTGGTAAATATTGTTAACCATAGAGGAACTTATAGTCATAGTTCACTTGCAAGGAATGAAATGTTCATACGACCACAAGATGATCCCGAACCATATCAAGAGATAGAGCCTACACATGTTTTCGATCAAGTTGTAAACGAGGAAGAAAATGAGGATGATTCATGCAACGACCCATGTGAAGAAGATCAAGAAGAAGAAATACCGAAAGTGGTGGAAGCATATGAGGATCATTCAAGTGACGATGAATATGAAGAATCTTTTGAGGAGGATGAGGATGATCAAGATGAAGACCAAGACTTGGATGATAACCCATAAAAATGTATTCTACTTAAAACATGTGTTGTTAAAATGTTGAAGGATAGTGACTTTGTAGTAATGCATGAAGGATTGTGTTAAGATTCTGATGCAGGGATGAGTTCTGAGTCGAGATGGTTGTCTGCTGTTTTTTAACATAAACGATTACTCGCATGACTTACTTTGACCAAAGTTAGTCACCAGTGTTGTACGAAAATTACTCGAAAAATATGTGGTTACGTGACTTATTTACTCTATGTCAGTCACTTAATTGCTCTAAATTTAGGCGGGATAATTTCGGGATAGTTTCGGTGAAATGGGAGGGAACCACGTGGCAACTTATTTACGTGTCGATGTTAGATGTAATTTTCTGATTTCATCCTACGGTCCATATTTCTCATCGGAAATTACACAGAACCAACTTTTCACCAAACCCTAACACCACGTCAACCTCACTCAACTCTCAATTCCTCTGTCGCCGACTTGCTGACGAAGCTCAATTTTCATCAGGTATGAATCTTACTCTCAATTCCTTGGTTTTGATGTTTATAGTTGTCTGACCATGTGTGTGTCTTGCAGGAATGGCACCCAAGAAACGAAATTTGAATGAGATTAAGGAGAGGATGAACCTTCGCTCACCTTCAGTTAGGCGTCCTCCAGCTACTCTCAGCCCTACGCCGCTGAAAACCAAACGACCGCCTACCAAACAACCTCCTGCCAAGCGACCTCCGACCAAACAACTCCTGCGCGCATGTCCTTCCCAATCCCAAACCTACTGCACCTGCTGTCGTTCCCAACCCAAGTAAACCTACTGCACCTGCTGTCGTTCCCAACCCAAGTCCCAAACCTACTGCACCTGCTGTCGTTCCCAACCCAAGTCCCAAACCTACTGCACCAATTGTCGTTCCCAACCCAAGTCCCAAACCTACTACTGCACCTGTCGTTCCCAATCCAAGTCAAAATCCTACCAAACAACCTCCTACACAACCTGTCCTTCCCAAGCCAACCCAAAATCTGCTTAGTCCACGTAGAAGTCCTCGATGCACAAGTAAGTTTGCATCTCGCCCAAACACATTCATTGGAAAAAGTCCACCTAAAAAACAAAAGACTGCCCCCTCAACCATTCCATCCTCAGTGCCACCACAAGTTCCAACACCACAACCTGAGAAGTCTGGACCACTGCCACCACAACCTCAGATTCAACCAATCAGGTCAAGAACTAGTTCTGCACCACCACCGCCTCCTATTATCGATCCTACCCCTCCGAAGGTGGCCCCTCTGAAGCTCGAGACATCCATTTGAGCATAAGATGCAGCAATGAGGACATAATAAGTGAAGGTATTATTTTTGTTTAAGGTTTATTATAATTAATGTTTCAAAATTAGCACTAGACAATAACTGAATTTAATACACTTTTGTAGGTGAAGGGGGGACAAAGAAAAAGAGAGGAGTTAACACCGGGAAGAAACTGCACGACCTAGTTGCAACTCTTAAGCACCTCTGAAGCTCGAGAAAGCTGTAGGACATAATGGTCCCTCAAACTATGAGTATGGAAGTCTGATGTCCCATGAGATAGGAAGAATTGTACGTGAAAAAATACCAATGCTTGCACCAAGTTTCCATGAATTGGATTTCTCAGAGTCCTGGGATGTTCTGATCTTCAATTTGGAAGTAAGTTTTTCAATTTTTCTTCTTTACTGTATAATAATAATAATATATTGTAATGTGTTTTGTGTAATTGTGTTTTCAGCCTTACTTTGTTATTGACCACACCGATGACTGGTTGTGTAATTTCATCGAAGAGAAAGCAAGTTTGCGGTACAAAAACTGGAAGTCAGAATGTAGGAGGCATTGGCTTGATCATAAGGATAAAATTCCTTTAAAATTTCTTGGACGACCAGAACAGTGGATGTGGTTGCATAATCACTTTAGCACACCAGAAAATGAGGTGATGTCTATCGAATTTTATAATTATCAGTTACGTGTCCAATGCAGCTTTTACTATTTCATTGACTGTTTTTACGACCATGGCAGGCTATTAGTGAAAAAAGAAGAGACGCTAGAAAAGTACCTGGTCGAGCTAACCATCATTCTGGTAAAGTCCCGTTTGGCCAGCGTGCTGAGAAGTTTGCTGAATCTGGAAGCCATGCACCATTGATAGATGTATATGAGGAGGTATACTCCAAAGATCCCACTGGAGCTGCTAATGCGGTAATTGTTATCTACTGTACAGTATCTCATTTGGATTATTATGTGTACTGATTTGCTTGGTATTGGATATTTTTTGTCTAAATTGTTTGTTCATTCTTTGATTTGGAAATTGTGTGTACTGAATGTTGGTAACTATTATCTATCAAGTTCAATAATATACGTTGTATGCTGTGGTCAGATAATTTGTAAAGTACTGTTAATATTTTCAATGCATGATTTCTGTTGTAAAGCGATGTATATTGGTTATGGTTATTGGTTATGATTTCTGTGGTCAGATACATTGTATGTTGTGGTTCTTTTTTCACTGTGTGTGTGGCGATGTTTATTGGTTATGTTCTGTTAACATTATACAATCTGCTTTCTTGTTTTCATTTAACTGTATCAATTGGTTATGTTCTTCGTAGGCAAAGATGAAGGAGAAAGTGAATGACATGCTTGCTAACCAGGATGAAGATTCAAGTGTGGTCAATAATCCACTCGAGGTTGAAGATCAGCTTCATATTATCAAAGACGTTGTTCCCCAAAAGAAAGGAACAATCATTTCTGGAGTTGGCAGGACAGTCAGACGCCCTCCACTCCCTAGAGGAGGTTCAAGAATCCAGAAGACGAATACTATGTTGCTGTCCAAGGTCTCTACATTAGAGGAAAGAATCCGAATTCTAGAGGAACAACAAAGAGGAGGTTCATGCGCTGCTAGCAATGCTTCGGATGGGGCAAGTCTCACATGAAGGTTAATGTTTTGAGACTTAAAACTTTTATAACTTTTTGGATCTTGTGCTCAGTGCAAGATTACGTATGTTTTGTAACACTGCTTGAACTTTTGTGAGCAGCAAACTATGTGAATCTTGTCACTTTTGTTGCAGCAAACTCTTAAATTTCAGGGTTTATGATGTGCATTAATTCGTCTGCTATGTAAATTCATTTGGTAAACATGACATTTTCTTGTCCCATATGTGGAGTCAAGTGACTAATTAGAATGACACTACAAATTCAACGCGACAAACAATTTGTTGATGTCGAAAGTCACAAAGCAGTTTATGCAACAAACAAGTTTATAAAGCAGAAAGTCACAAAGTAGTTTATGCGACAAACAAGTTTATAAAGCAGAAAGTCACAAAGTAGTTTATGCGACAAACAAGTTTATAAAGCAGAAAGTCACAAAGTAGTTTATGCGACTACCATGACCTGACATTTGTAGTCACAATTCATGGTAAATGCGACACCAAATTTCCTATTTTCAAGTCACGCTTCATACTTTATGTGACATACTCAAATTTGTAGATCACCTTATATGACTCGTACTTATGCGACACCTTTATTTTTTGTCGCAAAAAGGGGGTACTATAAGCGACTAACTTACTTTGAGTTAGTCATGTAAAAGTTATGCGACAGGGTTTACGCGACTTACCTTATGTGACTTACGGCAAGTCACAGAAGTCATGGTGTGACTAATACCATAGTTACGCGACTCTTTAGGTAGTGTCGCGTAAGGGTGTTTTCTGGCGTAGTGAATATCGAGGCAACATTTTGTAAAGACTTTTGTACAACAGGCTTGGGGTGCGTCATCATCAGATAGTGGAAAGAGCTTATTTTGAAAGTAAATATGAGTCCAAGCAATAACTTTCCGAATGCATTTAAGGCTGAAGTGAGGGCTTTGTTTTTGGAATCCATATGTTCAAAGGGAGGCTAATGCGACTGTAGATTTTATAGCAAAACATTCTTAAATTCGAAATCTTTCTTTCTGCTGCCTGGATAAATGTTCTATAATGTAAGATTTTGCAATTAGATTTTACAGCAAAACATTATTTAAAAACAATGTCATTTACCCGGTGACGAGCACGTCGTTGAGTGCTGCAAATTTGTCCCGACTCTCCTCCTAGTATAGTTTTGGCAAGCTGGGGTCGAATCCAAAGGGAACGGTGAGAAGTAATCTTTTATCTACAAACTAAGATTGGGGTTGTGTGAGTTTAAACAAGTAAAAGAAAGAAAACAGGAGAGTGAGTATACTACTGGCGCACAAAACAAATACAAGTGTAAACTAGTATAAATAAGAGATGAGCTCAACTTAAACTTATCACTATGAACTTCTATGTTTATCACGGATTTTTCTAAGGATCTATGACAGATTCTTCACGCAAGTTAAGGTCCGGTAAAGGCTTAATAACTTACACATATATTCCGGTAAAGGTTTATATGATATTACTACCCAACCTAGTCTAATTAACCACGAATCCGGTAAAGGTAGTGATTAACTATTCTAGTGCTACTCCTATCATTCACTGTAACGTACCTTTGATAGTTTAACGATAGATAATAGAGTATATAATTAGGTCTGCGGGTAAAGGCTTCGCCTAACTATCTAAACTAGTTATCATGCAAGTTCACTCGGAGTAATAATACTAAACAGGTCATGCATTAAGAATAAAACCTCAAAACATATCATTCATAGATTAAAGTCTAAACTGAATTCAGAAAGTTAGCTAGACATGCTGAACATATTCATCTCAATATTCATATGAAAACAACAAGTAGAAATTCTATAGCCTGGTGCGCGCGTCGTCAGTGCGCGTCTCAGTCTTGCGCCGGCAGATCTGTAATCTTCCCTTCGAATCTGCTCCAAGTCGCCTCTTACGCAAATATGTACATGTCTGGTGTTTCCTGATAGCTGGGTATTTATACTCTTGCCTTCTAGGGTTTCCAACAAATAGTTAGTGACGAGCACGTCGTTGAATGCTGCAAATTTGTCCCGGCTCTTCTACTAGTATAGTATTGGTAAGCTGGGGTCGAATCCACAGGGAACGATGAGAAATCTTCTTCTAACTACAAACTAAAGATTGGGGTTTGGTGAGTGAAAACAAGTAAAAGAAAGAAAACTGTCGCGCAAGTGAAACTGGTGCACAATCAGAAAGCAATCACGCAAGAAGTAAATAGATATGCAAGAGATGAGCTCGGTTCAGATTCTTCACTATGAATTTCCATATTTGTCATTGGTTACTAAAGATTCATGATATAAAGTTCACGCCGGTTAAGGTCCTGTCACAGCTTAATAACCTACACATACATTCCGGTCAAGGTCCGTATGATATTATTATTCAATTCTAGTTTAGTCAACCACGAATCCGGTCAAGGTATCTATCGACTATTCTAGTGTCACTCCTATCATTCACAGTCACGTACTTCTGATAGTTTAACTATAGATAACAGATTCTACAACTAAGTCTGCGGTGCAAGGCTTCACTTAATCGCCAAATCTAATTATCATGAAATTGAGTTCGGAATAATAATACTAAACTTTATCATGCAATTTAAAAACAAAACCTCAAAACATGTTATTCATAGATCTGAATCCAAACCGAATTCAGTAAGTTAGCTACTCATACTGAATGTATACATCTCAAACATAAATAATAAACAACTATAATGACAAGACAAATCTGAGTGACGCATCGTCTGGCTCGCGTCGGCAGCTGGCGCGCACTTCTATCTCTAAAATCGCACACACATGATTTCCATGAAGCTTTGTATTTATAGTCTTGCCTCCTAGGGTTTCCACGAATATTTAGGCAAGAATATCTGTAAGGAATCATCTTTATCTCTAAAAATCAGCTTTGGGAATATTTGATCTCCAAAAACCAAACTTAGAAATATTCTTTGTGCGTGATGACGTCATCATTCCGGATATTTCGCTGGTTGCTGACGTCATCGTTTTGCTCTGCTGCGTGCGACCCACACTCGCGTGCCATACTGCTCGCGCGCTAGTGGTCTTTTGCCCTTGTTGTCACGTTGTTATCTTTTGCTCCGAGATTCAGCCTTCTTGTTGCACTTTTGTTCTAACTCTTCTTTTAAACCTGAGATATAAAACTACACCAAAAGCGTAATCTTATACTAAAATATGTTAGAATCTAAGCAGTGTAAAGGACTTAAAACAGCATACAAAAGTGCTCTACCAACTAGGCAAGAGAATATATCCTTATCACTAAAAATCAGCTTTGGAAATATCTTATCTCTAAATTCCAGACTTAGAAATATTCTTTGCGCGTGATGACATCATCGCTCCGGATATTTCACTGATTGCTGACGTCATCGTTTTACTCTGCTTCTGCGCGACCCATACTCGCGCGTCACACTGCTCGCGCGCTAGTTGGTCTTTGGCTCTTTGTCACTTTGTTGTCTTCTGTTTCGAGATTCAGCCTTCTTGCTGCACTTTTGTTCTAACTCTTCTAATCAACTTGAGATACAAAACTACACCAAAAGCGTAATCTTATACTAAATATGTTAGAATCTAAGCAGTGTAAATGACCTTAAACAGCATACAAAAGTGCTCTGTCACCCGGTCAATCCATTTCCTTCCGTATCTAAAAAATATAATTTGGAAACAATCTCCCAGTCTGCTCTTTATTATAAATGTAAAAGCGTTAATAACACTACTCTTTGGTATACAATTCTTAATGATATGATGTCACTAACATATTTTACATTTTTTAATAAATTATTCAAATAAATAGGCAGGGGTGTGACTGAAAAAAGTAAGAGGTATATAGAGTATAAATTTGTGGCTTCAGAAAAAACCAGTTAATAGTATTCATTAGGCTTTCTATAAGTATAAATTCTCTCGATTTTTGAATTCATTCTAAGGTTCAGTAATCTGGCTTCGTTATATGTCCCACCTAGTTACGGTACTCGTATGGTTATTCACGGGCTTTCAGAGGCTAATAGTTCGGAAAAAGATGATATGGAGGATGAATTTATGTTCATCACTATTTTTTCATCACTGTTGACCTGCGCCGTTTCTTGAACGAAGGAAACGAAAGATTTAGTTCTACAGTTTGTGGTAGAACTTGTCACAGCTGTTGTTTTGATAAATATAAAATACTGGAAATAAATGCAATGACACAAATATCTGGTAATCCACTTCGAGAAAATGTGTCTGTACGTGTGGGGGAATTATCCCAACTCCAACAAGCAGCAATCCACTAGTAATGATTGGAAAACGAACTGCAAACTTGCAAGACTCCCTCTTCAAGCTCTTCTACTACAAACTTGTCTGGATGCGCATTGAGATCCCCTCAATGTCAAGCTCCCGCTCTATGGCTTGTCACGGCAGCCTCTGTTCTCCTGAAAGGTGATTCGTCATCTACAATATTCTCCCGAGCTACTGGCTTCCTCCTGGATAGCTAGGACATGTCCTTTGCAATGATCTCCTGAAGCACTGGTCTCCTCGATGATTTAGGAAAGAAATCAAAATAAATTTTAGCAATATTCTAATAACTTTTAGGATTAATCGTACAAGAAGAAATTCACGTGTGACAACGTAATTATGTAAGACGGTGAGACTCGATTATATCATGTGATCTGCATCAATCCAAGGTTTAATGTTAATAATCATGCAACTCAATCACCCCCGCAATCTATGCATACTAATTACAAAATTTAAATTCAAAACATCAAAATCGTTAGAAATTAAGAAACATTACAATACTGTCATACCGTCTTAATATAAACCTATTGTTACTCCTGATTTCAACTCTATTTGAATATATTTAAATATCTTGTAGGGAGAATAAGGTTCAAGGAGGACACTCACTTATATGCAGGACATAAGGACATCATCCCGTTCCGTTTTTAATAAATTAAATGACGAGATGAAAGTACAATCTGGACAACTTGACTTTATGCCTTCTTCAGCTTGTACAAAATGCATATGATGTCTAAACGAAAAAAGTCTCTTCAGTTTAATAGTTAGCGTCAAAATCAGATTTAATGATTTAAATGGTCAAACCAGCGTCAGTAACTCATAAGAGGTGCATGCTCGGGTAGGGGGGTACCAGTCATACCTGACCCACCCGACCTATTAAACTATTTGGCCGATTTTCCTCTGACCCAGTCGGAGTATTCGATACCAGACTAACCCGACCCACCCAACCTATTAAACTATTTGGCCGATTTTCCTCTAACCCAGTCGAGGTACTTGGATACCAGACTCACCCAATCCACCCGACCTAATGTAAAAACTGCTGAATTCCATCTGCTGAGGCTGAATACCCGAGTGTCCAGACATACCTGACCTACCCGACCTACCCTAAACTATACATACACATTTTTAGAGATTTTAGAGGAGAGGTGGATTTTACGGAGAAAGATGAGATAGAATCGAAGAGAAAGAGACATTCTCCATGCGTATATAAGATCTAAAGGTGTATTCGATTTGATTTTTATAAGCTTTAACATTGTGTAATTGTATTTTGATTTCAATATATTATGGATGGATTTCTTGACAATGGATTTTGAGTAGTCTCATGTTTCAAGATCTAATGGACCTTGTTTGATGCATTTAAAACTCTTGTGTCAGTTTAGATGAGAGATGAAATGATTTGTGTTCTTACTCATATGTTAATAACAATGCATACTAGATGTTTGACAAAATGCTTGTATGAACATAAGTTGCTCTAAGTTTCATATTGAAAGATAGGAATTTAGAATAAATCATTAGGAAGACTACCTAATTGCTTATTGACTACGGAAGTAGCACTATAGATTAGAAGAGTAGGCTTTTGCTGTATCCGGTCTTTCACATTGATCACCATAACGAAAGTTCGTGATTAATGTGATGGTATCGAGCAAGTCAACAAATCGGAAGAGTGAGACTTGAATCATTGAAATCAAAACTCAAAGTTGGCGAAATCTTGTTTTGAGTTACGATTAATAGTCAACTTCAAATCAGTAGACATTTCATCATATTACTCTTATGATCATTATTTTTTTTCTTATGATCATTGTTTTGATACATTAGACTAGGAAAATTGGATTTTGAAATCTATTCTATTTAATTGTATCTCTTTGATTAGTCACATTATCAATCCTCCAAAGAAAAACAAAAATATTGAGAGCTAGCTAGATTGAAACTAATCTTTAAATAGTGAACAAGCTTAAGTTTGTTCTTTCGACGATCCGAATACTTCGATTTATAAAATATTTTTGAATTGCATTTGGAATCTTTTAGTCTCAGACTTTGAGGTACAAAAATACGCAATGTCAGCTACATGCTTCCAAGCTTTCAACCCCCTAGCGGACTATCAGCTATTGAGATTGTGTTTGCCTCTTACTTGAGTAATCAAAATACTATGATGCAAGAAATACACTCAAAGATTGATCACTTAGTTGCTTAGAATCAAATATTGATCACTTATTTTCTTGTAATAAAACTAATAGCCGTTGAAGTAACTAGTATGAATTTTGTTTTGATGTTTTTTTGGTCATTTAGTTTATTGGCTTGTCAAGATGGCATACCATGTTTAACCATTCAAATTTTGGATTTGTTACATATTGATAACAAATCCTTAAGAATTAGAAAATTGGCGTATTTTGTTGGAGTGAAAGATTCGAGGACATGTATCTTTTAGTAAAACGGAAGGGGATGATTTCAAACGTTGATTTTTATCAATCCTACGATTGATATTTGTAACTGTCAATCACCAAACGCCTATGGTTTTTGCAAATCCAACCGCCTAATTATATAAAAACCAACTTTAATCTCAACCGTCGAATTAATCAAATCAACGACCAAGATTACGTCTTTATGCCTCACAAAATTTACATGTCTCTAAAACACAACTCGTTTGTTGAAATATTTGATTAACCTAAAATACAAGTATTTTATATAAATAAAATAACGTCTTGTTCAATTTTTTTCAACATATCAATGTGTCCTCGGTAACAAACTAAGTTTGGTAACACAAAATCTAGTCACAAAAGGTAAATACATTAACTCTGTTTAGTGTTGTTTGGTATAATATATGAATGGTACACATTAATTAAATGCGTTCAATCCACTTCTATTATTCATGAAGATAAATGAAACAAGTTGTTAAGTCAACTTAGATATACCAACTTTGTTCTATACCATTATGATTTTAAATGAGTTCCTTATGATAACAAAGCAAATGGTAAAAGCATCATGTTGAATTTTTTAAAACATAAATGCAAGTGCATCAAATAGGGAAACAAATATCTATTATAACTCTTAATATCTTTTTTACTTGAGTTTTGTGTAAGTGAAGTTGTTACACTGATTTTTTGACATTTTAAACAATAGATATCTCAAAATTTATAACAATCAACGTCATTATATATCATAATGTGTCCAAGAGTTTGGTTCTAGAGGGACATTTAAGTTTTGTAAGACACGAAGACATCATCTAAACTGTTGATTTTGATTGATTTAACGGTTGATATTAAATTGATTTTTAATTAAAATAGGTGGTCGATTTGTAAAATACACGGGCGGTTGAGATTGACGATTATGAATATGAACCGTTGGATGGTAGTAATGAAGGGTTGAGATAATGTCCTTCCGTCTTACAAAACTTTAGTTGTCTCTCTAGAACCACTTCCATGTGTCCAATAATACTATATATGTGAAGTTACAAATAACAAATAAAGACAAATAGTTTTACAAATGAGAATCATGTATTCACGCTATTTGTCGATTAGCATTTTTGAATTCGGTATGCTACTAGTTTATCTCTTCGTTACCCCTCAACTTTTGGTATCTGATAATCCTCTCGTGAAATATTTGTAATAAAACTTATTTTGTCCGTTTTTGTAAACATGCATTGTCTTCTCATACTATGACCCCTGATGTTGATATTAAGGGTCTTGGATTTATATCAATGTCATCGGTATCTAAGTATGCTACTGCAACAAAGAATAAAATTGTACACATGAAAGTAAACATAAGAGATCCTGTCCAGTTGGAAAGACTTTATGATTGTGAAAGTAAGTTTAAAAATGTGGTAGCTAATATGGAGATAGCTTCAAAAGAGTGGGCCGAGGATAATTACATTGGAACAAAAGAAATTGTTGGAAAAAGCTATGATGAAATAATAACTTGCGACTATCAAACTCCAAAGGGGGATTTACCTTTAGATGTAAAAATCCACAATTTGAAACTGTTATTGATAATTGTTGAGACAATCTGTGACAATCCTCACGCTCCTAACTAGATTAAACTATAAATCACATGTATTCCACAAACAAATAGAGAGCATAAGTCTCGGAAATTTTAATAAAAGAATTATCTCAAAAAATTATTTTCTAATAAAAGAACATAAATAGGAGTTTAAAGTGGGACTAAATCCAGAAATTTTATTTATAACTTTCTTTATACACAATAGTTATACATCAATTGTTGCATTTGGTTTGTTTAATGCCCCACATTGCATTTTGTATATATTAGACATGTTAAATTGAACAGTACAAACCACCATAAAACATAACGATAATCGATAAAATTGTTTAAGGAAAATAATTAAATATCATCCCTGAGATTGGTCGTTATAGAAATATAGAGTTTAATTTTTCTTTTAAAAGAAGATCATTTTAAAGGAATACAGGATTAAAATTGCGTGTTCCTTTTTAAAAAATGCGACTTGGCATTTTCATCCCATGTGGCAATCCATGTCAAGATGAAAACGTCGCATTCCTTTTTCAATATCCAACACACATTTTGAAACCGTGTTGCTGTTAGTTTGAGTTCTTGCGTCATAAAATTAACTTTTTCTTTCTTCCTCAACTTAACAAAATATGGGATCGCTCGAAATCGTTGCTTCAATCTAACTCGACTTTAATGTGTGTCAATACATTACACATTCTTTATCATATATCGTTTATTTAGATGTTAATTGTATTGAGGTTTGTGTGTTTATTGACAATAAGATTATTGTATATGACTTTTGTAGTTACGTGAGGTTTTGTTGAATATTGTTTATGGTTTGTAAATATACGTGATGTCTTTGTTCACATTAAAAACGTTGGTTGATGATGTGTCTCGTACACATATACTATTATGGCACATACGAGGGCATGATTTGAAATTTTGAAAGTCAAACCTTCGAAGTCCGCATGTGGATCTTCCTCGGGACATTTCAATGCCTTAAGTTCTGATTTTTGAGGAACTGATAAGGGCGTAACACTCCTTACAATAATTCACAATGAAATGAATTGGTTAGACAGTTAGCTGATAATGCATATTCATACTATATTTTATGTCCTTTATACCATACTTGTTTGTATATTTCCTTGTATAAGATTACGCTTTTGGTGTAGTTTTGTAATTCAAGAGAAATTATGAGCTAAGGATGAATGTGCTTTAAAGATTGGGTGTTTAGAAGCTTATTTCTCTGCAAGAAACAAACTAGAAAGATTGGTGAAGGTCTGAGTAGAACACGATCGTTTTGATCAGGTCGCGCGACCAAAGGACATGCACATAAACAAGGGTCGCGCGTCGTAGATGATGACATCAGCAACACAAAAAGATGACGTCAGCGACGCGCATAATATTATTTATGCGAGAATTTAGGGATAAAGATAGGTTTCCAAGATTATCTCTTTTCTTATTCAAAGTTGGAAACCCTAGAAGACGCATATAAATACAGAGCTTAAGCTGCGCAATAAAAATGGAAGAATAGATGGACGCACAAGACGCGCAAACTATGAGAGCAAGCCGACGAAGCGATGCACAACAAAAGACCGACGCGCGAGACCAGATTCTTACGCTGGCCTTTCTCTTGTTTTTATTGTTTACTACTGTTGTTTATTATACAAACCTTGAGATGTTTAATAAAAGCATGTCTTGCTAACTTGCTCTATCAGTTTAGACTTTGAATTATGAACATTATGTTATCCTTAATGCATGACTGATTTAGTATTAATATTCCAAGCTTATTGCATGACAGCTAGATTAGATAATTAAGCGAAGCCTCGAACTGCAGACTTAGTTATGTAGAAAACAAACAAAAGCAACAAAGCAAAAGAGAGGCTAGGGTTTCACTGATGCAAATGATAAGTAGTACAAATTGCATAATACAAGTATTTATAGCAAATAACTAATGGGCTAATGTGCAAATATGCTAAACTATGAGGACTAATATCTAATACTCTAATATCTCCTCTCAAACTCAAGATGCGCTGACAGAAATCATCATGAGTTTGCCAATCAAGAAACGAAAACGTGCAGCGGAGTGAGCCTTTGTAAACAAATCTGCAATATGCATAGCGGAAGTGACAAACGGCAAGGTGATCGTTCCATTCTGATAGTGATGACGAGTCAAGTGACAATCAATCTCAATGTGCTTTGTACGCTCATGGTATACCGAATTTCGAGCAATCTGGATCGCACTTGCATTGTCGCAATACATCGGAGTAGGATCCGAAAGAGTAATACCTATATCACCAAGTAACCAGCGCAACCAAACAATCTCAGCAGTAGTAGACGCCATGGCACGATACTCTGCCTCTGTAGAAGAACGTGAAACAACTGTTTGCTTCTTACTTCTCCAGGAAATAAGAGAGTCACCAAGAAAAATACAGAAACCTGTCACAGACTTGCGATCAGAAGGATCACTAGCCCAATCAGCATCAGAATAAGCGCGCAACTCCAAGGAAGACGTCGATGAAAATAACAAGGCCTGAAACTGAGTCCCCCGAAGATAGCGAAGGATACGAAGCACAGCTGCCCAATGGATAGTGGTAGGGGCCGAAACAAACTGACTGACAATGTGCACAGCATAAGCAATATCTGGTCTGGTAATGGTCAGATACACTAAGCTTCCAACAAGAGTACGGTACAATGTGGGATCCGATAATGGTTCTCCATCAGTAGAAGAATACCGAGCATTAGTCTCAATAGGAGTAGCAACAGTGCGACTATCAGAAAGACGAGCCTGATCAAGGATATCACCAATATACTTAGACTGTGAAAGAAGATAGCCTCTCGGAGAGTGGGCTACTTCAATCCCCAGAAAGTAACGCAAAGGGCCCAAATCTTTCATCTCAAATGCAGCAGCCAAATGACGCTTTAGCTCAGAAATTCCATCAACATCATCTCCAGTAATAATCATATCATCCACATATAAAGAGAGTAGTGTACGACCAGAAGAGGAGCACCTGATAAATAAAGCCGAATCATGTGGACTAGAACGAAATCCAAGAGAAGAAATCACAATCGAGAACTTTTCAAACCAAGCACGCGGCGCTTGTTTCAATCCATATAAGGCTTTCTTCAATCTGCAAACTTCCCCCGAACCATGAGAAACACCTGGGGGAGGAGTCATATAAACCTCCTCGTGAAGATCACCATTTAGAAATGCATTCTTAACATCCAACTGAGAAATAGGCCACTGCTTCACAGAGGCAACTGCAATAAGGGTACGAATCGTAACATGTTTGGAAACAGGGGCAAATGTCTCCTCATAATCCATGCCATACTCCTGAGCAAAACCCTTTGCAACTAAACGAGCCTTGTACCGCTCAATGCTTCCATCAGATTTGGTTTTGATCTTATATACCCAGCGCGAACCAATAGCACGCTTGCCAGGCGGAAGTGGAACAATATCCCAAGTGTCTGTTTTTGCTAATGCAGAGAGTTCTTCATCCATTGCCTGCTGCCAACAAGGGTCAAGAACAGCCTCTTTATAGGAAGAGGGCTCAGATAACTGGTGAACAGAGGTCAAAAAAGATACAAACGAAGCAGAATATGTGGAATAGACAAAATCAGGTAACTGAGTTGACTTACGATCACGTGGTGGATATCGAGGAGGAGACGGGGAGGATCCTCAATCACAGGAGCGTCATCCTGGGCGGCAGTAGGAACAGGTGAAATATCAGGAGCATCAGTATGCTGAGGATGAGCTTCAATATGCTGAGGCTGAACATCTAAAATATCAGAATTATCAACAGTAGCAGAGTCAAACGGATCAATACTAGTCAGGTCAGGAATTTTTGTAGTGGAAGACTCAGGTGGGATAGAGAAAAACGGAATATGCTCCAGAAAGACAACATGACGTGAGACATAAAGTTTGTGGCTAACTGGATCATAACAACGATAACCTTTCTGACCATCACCATAACCAACGAAGACACAAAGTGCAGAACGAGCAGTGAGTTTGCTGCGTTCGACGTGAGGCTTAAGAACAAAACAGACACACCCAAATACTTTTAACGACGAATAATCAGGAGTACGACCATAAAGCTTCTCAAAAGGAGACAAACCTGAAGTGACAGACGAGGGAATTCTATTGATGACATGTACAGAGGTAAGGACAGCCTCGCCCCAAAAGGAGCTTGGAACTGAAGCAGACAATAAAAGTGAACGAGCTGTCTCCATAACGTGTCTGTGTTTTCTCTCAGCTACACCATTCTGTTCAGGAGTGTCAGTGCAAGAAGTTTGACGAATAGTACCATCAGAAGCAAGAAGGTCAAGAAAACGAGCAGATGTGTATTCACCTCCTAAATCACAACGAAAACATTTGATGACTGCATTATGTTGAGTTTTGACTAAGGTGCGGAAATTTTGATAAATTTGAAAGAATTCAGAACGTTGTTTCATGAGGTAAACCCAACAAAAACGAGTACAATCATCAATGAATGACACATAATATCGGGATCCACCTTTTGTGGGAACAGGTGAAGGCCCCCACACATCAGAATGTATCAAGTCAAATGGCGAAAGTGAAATGGAGGAACTTTTATTAAAAGGCAAAGCCGAAAATTTAGCTAACTTGCATGCACGACAATCAGAAATACTATGACAATCTAATTTTCCCAATACCCCCGTTGAAGCTAAATACTTCAAACGTGAGCCAGAAACATGTCCTAGACGTGAATGCCACAAGTAAAAACTAGACGAAGAAGGACTAAGATGAAACGAAGATAAATCGACACTAGATGCTGCAACCTCAGGTACTTTCAGCTCATCCAGCACATAAAGTCCCCCCTGCCTACGGCCTGTCCCAATCAGCTTCTTGGAAAGAGGATCCTGCACAGAACAAGAAGAACGAGAGAAAGAAACAAGTAAGCCAGTGTCACACAATTGACCAACAGATGCAAGATTTAATGTGAGGTTAGGAACATGATAGACATTTGAAAAGGACATAGAGGGCGTGCAAATAGAACCAACTCCTGTGACTGGCATAGGAGTGCCATCAGCAGTCATAATAGATTCAGACAAAACAGATGAAAGAGACACGAAAGAGCTAGTATCATGTGACATATGACGCGAAGCACCAGAATCAAGAATCCAAGCGGGAAAGGATGTACCTGATTTATTACTAGATAGCAAACCTGACTGAGGGGAAACTGACATGGCATGAGAGTGCGAGGCAATGAACTTCTGAAACTGCTCTGTAAGTAGCACCAAATCAGGACTTGGACGAGCTCCATCATCACTAGGTTTGGCAACAGCGGCTGCGGACTGAGTTGCTGCTTGCCTGGACTGACTACTCCCCTGGGTTTGATTACTCTGCTGCTTTTTTGCCAACAACAATGGACACTGAGCTTTCCAATGTCCTTTTTGTTTGCAGTAAGTACATTCATCTTTAGCAACTCGAGGCCCGTTCTTCTTATCATCAGGCTTACGAGCAGCAAAAACAGCTTGATCGGGAAGAGCTTTGGAAACACGAGCTTTTAAACGAGTCTCTTCAGCCTGGAGCTCATTCACCACAGAATCAACACTAGGAAGAGGAGTACGATGCAAAATAGAACCACGGATACCTTCAAAGTAATCACGCAAGGCCATCAAAAACTTTACCAATCGTTGTTCCTCCCGACGAGCAATATAAGGAGCAAAAGCTCGTAACTCAGCAGATTCGGTCAGTGCAAGCTGATCCCAGAGGCTAGTCATCGCAGAATAAAATTCCTGGATCGTCATAGAATCCTGCTGAAGAGCCCGTATACCGTTCTCCAACTCATACTGCTTTGCAAAATTAGACTGAGTATACAACCTCTCCAAGTACTCCCATATATCCTTAGCAGCCTCAAACTTAGCAAAGTGGACACCAATGGATTGCTGAACCGAATTGTTGATCCAAGTAACAATCTTCGAATTGCTAACCTGCCAAGCGGACAATTGTTCAGCATAATGATCATGCTTTCATTGGTCGGCTTCTTCTGAGCGCCAGTAATCAATCCCCACATCTTTTTGCCAATCAAAAAATTCTTCATAACGTAAGCCCAGTACGAATAATTCTGTCCATTCAATTGGACGCTAATAGCCTGCAACGAATCCTCAGAACCTCCAGACATATCGAATACGAACAAAAGGGTCCGAAACCCTAGAAATCTGATGCGAGCGCCCACTAATCGATAGTGGCTCTTGATACCATGTAGAAAAAAAACAAAAGCAACAAAGCAAAAGAGAGGCTAGGGTTTCACTGATGCAAACGATAAGTAGTACAAATTGCATAATACAAGTATTTATAGCAAATAACTAATGGCTAATGTGCAAATATGCTAAACTATGAGGACTAATATCTAATACTCTAATAGAATTTACTATCTATTGTTAAACTAATTAGATGGACTTGACGGTGAATGGTTAGGAGTAACAGATAGGATAGATAATTACTACCTTGATCGGATTCATGATTATTTAGATTAGGTTGAGTATTAATATCATATAAACCCCGACCGGAATATATGTGTGGATTATTAAGCCCAGACCAGACCTTAATTCACATAAACTTTTTGTCATAGATCATTAGCAACCAAAGATGAGAATATGTTAATGAGGATAAGTCTGAGCTGATAGCATCTTATATATTGTTTAACAACTTTGTAACATTACGCCAGTGTAGTCACGCGCAATCTAAATCACGCGTGTGTATTTTCTATTTTCTAATTCCTACTCGCTATTAAACCCCAATCTCAATTTTTTTATTTACAGAAGAAGAGTACTTCTCACCATTCCCTGTGGATTCGACCCCGTACTTACATTACTATATTGGTGAGAAGTCTGAGATAAATTTACAGCATCAACGACCGTCTGTCATTAGCCCTGCCGAACTCAACAAGCTTATGAAACAGTAACGCATCTTGCAACACTGAAACAAAGAGAATCTAACACTACAAGACATGCAGATTCGAAGGACATAATAATAGGAGATGTCAGGTTGGAAAGGCTGGTTGATTGTTTATGATATGAGAGTTCAATGGGTAAATGAACTCAGTTTGTGGCACATTTGTTAGCAAATAGGTCAAAGCTACTGACGTAGGAGGTGAAGCAAGTGTCATACAGTCTCACTGAACAGCGACGTTCAGACGACAATGTAATGGCAAATCACAATGCCAAAGACGGAAAGATCGGGAATTACGTTTGGGAATTGTATGTTTTAATAATCGAGCAGATTACTAATTAAATCAGAAGTCGATCAGAATTAGGAAGTTTCTAAAATATAAAGATTAAAATCTGAAGACGATTAGAATTAGGAAGTTTCTATAAGATAATGATTTCGATATCAATATCATTATCTTTAATAGAATACTATAAATTCAGAAGATTAGGGCAAATCGAAGGGTGACTTTCTGGGTAAAAGATTGAGAGAGCAGAGCGTTTAGAAGGTCTACGTACGAGCTAAGTTTACTAAGCTAATTGCACGAACAGGTGCGCTGAAGGAGCTTACTACAATTCATAGGTGATTCGCTGTCTCCTAGGGATTGTTCTTTGAAATTTGATATATATTCAGAGAGAATAGAGGATCGTTCACTTGATGAACAAGAGATCAGTGGAGTTCTGATCTGGTGGATAGCTAACAGGTGGTCAGTACTCTTGGACTGAGGTTTCCACGAGTTGTTTCATTTAAAGTTCTTTGATAAAGTCAATTTAGTGTAATTGTACTTAAACTTAGGGTAAATTCCAGAAAACCACCCCTATAATAGGGGTAATTACAGAAAACCACCCCTATAATACGTATTTACAGAAAATCCACCTCTATAAATAGCTCCGTTAGCATTTCACCACCTCCCGTTACTATTCCGTTAGATAAATTATTAAAAAAAACTAAACATATTATAATAATTTAAATAAATAAAATAAATTAAGTTAAATTTCAGTATATTTAATTAAAATTCACAGTATTTAAGTTAAGAATCATTTATGTATATTTAATAAGAAAAAATTTATAAAAAATTGAAGGATTTATTTAAGAATCATTTATGCAACATAATATAGGATCTATTCAAACATGTAATCGCTATCAAGAAAAAATATGTAATCCCTATCAAAAAACATGTAATCGTATATTAATTATTTTAATATTATATACTCTATTGACTTTTAATTTTAATCCCTAAACCCTAAAATTATATTTCATAAAATATATTACATTATTTCATGAATTAATGATTTTAAATATTATTTCAGGATTTTATATTTCATAATACACTGTTTCATGAACCAAAATATTTATATTATATGATTTATGAAATAATACACTAATTTGATGAAACATAATATAATTTCATAAACCATATGATTTGAATATTTTGATTTAAGAAATAACACATTAATTACATCATTTCATGAACTAATGATGAATATATTTTTAATATTAATAATTTCATAAGTATAATATTTGATTTTTTTTTTAAGTATAATATATTATTTAAATTAAAAGTATAATATTTGAAGGTTTTCAATTTTTTATAAATTTTTTCTTATTAAATATACATAAAGATTCTTAATTAAATACTGTGAATTTTAATTAAATATACTGAAATTTAATTTACTTTATTTTATTTTTCAAAATAAATTTATTTAAAATTATTAGAATATGTTTAGTTTTTTTTAATAATTTATCTAATGGAATAGTAACGAGGTGGTAAAATGCTAAAGGAGCTATTTATAGAGGTGGTTTTCTGTAAATATGTATTATAGTGGTGGTTTTCTGTAATTACCCCTATTATAGGGGTGGTTTTCTGGAATTTTCTGGAAAAACCACCCTCATAATAGCCCATATTCCACGCCACCACCCTTATATTGTAATATTACATTCGACCACCCGTATAACATTTGAGGTTCCCAAACAACCACCTATCACTGTTCCGTCAAATTTTTCGTTGAATATATTAAAATTTTAATATAATAATAGTATTTTTATTACAATACACCACCTTTATAATAAATATGTGTCCACTTCACCACCTTTATAATCAATTTAGTTTCCATTTAACCACCTCTCCGTTAACTGCCATTAACTGAGGTGGTTCTTTGGAAATGTTAGTAATTATAAAGGTGGTCGAATGTAATATTACAATATAGAGGTGGTGGCGTGTAATATGGCCTATTATGTGGGTGGTCATCTGTAATTAACCCTTTAATTTACTGCTAGTTATTTTGTGCACAAGCTTTGCTTCAGACTATCTGAGGCAAGTCGGAGACTTAAATTTCAATTGGTATCAGAGCCGATCACTCGGCACACTGAGTGAGATGCTGTCAAGTATGATGGATGCCAGAGAAGCACAGAAACACCCCCGGTGTTAGATGGAACAAACTACTCAAACTGAAAAATCCGAATGAGAGCCTATATTAAGTCATTAGATGATAAAGTCTGGAGAAATATCATAGTTAAATGGACTCCTCCAAAGGTGGTAGCAGCTAATGGAACTGTTACAGTAAGGGAAGAGACATGAAATGCAGAAGAAGAAAAGGTTGCTTCAGCAAACGCTAGAGCACTATCTGCAATCTTTGGAGCAGTAGAGCCAGATGTTTACTCACTGATATCAGAATGTGAGTCTGCCAAAGACGCTTGGGATATATTGCAGACTACCTATGAAGGAACAGATAGGGTCAAGGAGAGCAGGTTGTTGACTCTAACCTCTCAGTTTGAAGATGAATGATGATGAATCGGTGACAGAGTTTAACAAGAGATTAATGGATATAGCTAATCAATCGCATGCTCTAGGTGAAACACTCAATAATGAAAAGCTTGTAAAAAGGCATTGAGAGCATTGTCTAGTAATTTTGCTATGCATAAAATTTCTATTATGCAAACCGAAAACTTGAAAACTCTCAAATTAGAAAAGTTGATGGGGACGTTGAAATCATATGAATATGAACTTGAGGTGGAGGCACCATCTAAGAAAAAAAGGTGTAGCTTTTAAAAGTGAAGTACCAAGAGGTGATTCAGAATCAGATGAACAATTTGCTATGATCGCAAACAACTTCTCAAAATTCCTAAAGAAACTAAAAAGACAAGGATCATAAAAGACTGATTCTGGGAAATATGGTAAAAGCAGTGGAAACCCCAGAGGAAGAAGAAACCGAATGGATGATCGAGGAAAACTGTAGAAAAGAAAGATAAAGGGACCAGATGTTATGGATGTGAAGGATATGGTCATGTATTAAGGGAATGCCCAACTGAGATGAAAAAACAGAAAAAATCCCACATGTTGAGCATCAGTGAATCAGAAGGAGAAGAAGAATCTGAGGAAGAATCAGAAAAAATTAGTTGCGTTGCATTAACTGCTGTAGCAGAGCTTAAGCAGGAATCAGACAAGCCTCAGGACACAGACAGTGATACTGACACTGAAATAAATGATGATGAATTGATTGCTGATAAATTCAGAGCATTGTATGATAAGTGGGAAGAAGTTGTTCAGATCATCAAGCGACTCAAAATTGAAAAAAGTGAATTGATCGAAAAATGTGAAAATCTCCAAGACCAGTTATCAGTGACAACCTCTGAGTTAAACAGTTCAAAAAGGGATTTGGAACATCTTAACAAGTTAATGAATATGATGACCAAAGGAACGAATCGACTCGATGAAATCATAGCAACACAAAAAACCGATAGGTCTCGAACAGGTATAGGATATGAAAATCAACCTGATGCTAGTCCAACCCCTAGTCAAGAAGGTCATACAACAAGAGAAACAGAAACAGAGATCTGAACGGGTGTGCTATTACTGTGGACGTAAAGGACATATCAGAAGAAACTGCTCCGAGTTCTTATACTCTTATACTCAAGGAAGACAAATCAACAAAAACAGGAGGATCCCAGTGGTGCACAAATAATTCTGGTATCCCAAGTGACGTGTGTGATATAGTGGAAGTTTTAATGTCCTAACACGGCAAATAAAATTTATATCTAGGAGACCTAGAGTCGAATCCCTAGAGATGAGTTAGAATTGATTAACTAGTCTTTGCTACTTAAGAGTTGCCTAACATAAAAGTTTGGGGGAATTGGTAAGATATGGTGATATTTTTGAAAGGTTAATATGCAAACTAAAGGATTAAGGATCTATGGACCCTAGGCTTTAGCATATAAGGTGATGACAATCAATCATGCAACATTTAATGAATAGAAAATGATTAGACTAGTTTATTTATGAACATTAATCCTAAGTTCAACTTTCATTGCATATTAGGACTAAGAGGTTCATCTAAATGGAGGCCTCAATCTTTCAATATGTTAGCACTCCCTTAGGTAATGGACTCTTCCTCAATCTTTCAATATGTTGGAAGAGTTACCATAACCTAGATCAAGTAGACTAGTCATCTAACTCAATCCTACACTTTCATGTCAAGATCAAGGTAGATTATTCATGCAAGGCTATCTAATCAACTCCTATATCAACTTTCATTGCACATATCATTGATTAGGTTCAATTAATTACACTTAAGCATTTTAACAAACACTTAATGTGCAACATTTAATAGATGTAGCCAATACACAAAATTCATATCAAAATTCATTGCATAACAAATTAATCATCATCCAAATATATGCATGCAACCTAGGGATCCTATGGATCCCTAACCAATCACTACTCACTACTCATGCTAGAAATGAAAGCAACAACAATGGAAATGTATGAAAACATGAAATTAAATTGCAAACTAGAGTAGAAATGTAGAGGTTGATGCTTGATCTTCAATCCTAAGTCTTCAATTGAACACAAAAGCTCTTGATCTTCAAAAATCGGATTTCTAGGGTTTGGAGTCGAATCTCGAAGTCAAGGCCCCGAGTTTGAAATGTCCAAAAAGTTTATATACTCGGTGGTCCTCTCCCTAGCAAATTTGACCTCGACCGAGCAGAATAATTGGAGGAAAATCTGCTCGGCAGACTTGATTTCTTCTGGCCCGAGCAAGTTTGAATGTGGCGCGGTTTGGTCCTCGGCTGACCAGCTTCTGCTCGGTCTGTCTTGCTCTTGGTCAGCCCGAGCAGCTTTCTGCTCGGCCCGAGGAAAACTATCTGAATTTCCTTGTATTGATCCTTGTTAACTCCTAGGCCGAGCAGGATTGTCTTCAACCGAGCAGAACTTCTTTGATCAATCCCCTGCTCAGGTCGGCCGAGCAGAACATCCATGGACCGAGGAGGTCATCTTGTGCAGCATCCGAGGAGGGCATGCAAACTTGGTCGGCCGAGCAGATTCTGCATGGGAATTTCTGCTCGGCCAAGGTGATCTCTGGCCATCTTGGGTCAATTTCCTCGGCTGAGTTGGTCTGCTCGCCACTCTCTGGGACTTGCTCGGTTGGACTAGATTTTTGCTCGGGGAGTAGGTTTTGCTCTTGGGCACTTGACTTGAATTTTCATCCATTTTGCTCCATTTTGTGCTTTGTACTCTCTTTGATAAACTTTGAATAAAATCTGCATAAAACACAAAAGAGTATCGAATTCTTCACAAAATAAATGAAAACTAGCAAGAATCAAGCATAAGAAGTGTACAAATACTTGCGAATTTGCACACTTATCACCAAGTTTGTTCCAAACAATCAGGTTCCTAATTACTTTAGAAACACTAATTTTTCTGCTGGATACCAGCGTTCGAGAAATCATTACTGCTATGTAGCCCTAAGTCTAATGACACAGCAATCTACCGATCAATGGTTCTTTGATAGTGCATGCTCAGCTCACATGACTGGAGATCAGAGTTATCTTACTCAGCTCAGACAAGTTCCCGAAGAGTATGTCACCTTTGGAGATGGAGCTAAAGGTAAGATAGTCGGATCAGGAACAATGTCTGTCAAAGGACTGCCTAAGCTGAACAATGTACTATTGGTAAAGGGATTAAAAGCAAATCTGTTAAGTATTAGTCAGCTATGTGACAATGGAATGACAGTTGATTTTAACAAAGGAAGGTGTGAGGTCAAGAATGACAAAGGGGCTTGTGTAATGACCGGGGACAGAGCCTCCAACAACTGTTACTTGCTAAAGATAGACAGATCCGTACCTCAGAAGAGTTGTATGATCACCAGACAAGATGAAATGCTTCTTTGGCACAGAAAATTAGGACATATTCACTTCAGGGCACTAAAAGAGATCGCAAATCAAGGACTGATCAGAGGAATCCCTGAAATTAAAGGAGATGGGCAGTCATGTAATGAATGTAAGATAGGAAAACAGATCAGAAGCACACATAAAAAGAAGGACAAGATCTCCACAGAACGAGTATTAGAAATACTACACATGGATCTTATAGGGCCATTTCTAGTGGAAAGTTTGGGAGGAACAAGGTATGTGCTAGTATGTGTTGATGATTTCTCACGTTACACATGGACAATCTTCCTCAAAGAGAAATCAGATACAGTGGATGCTGTCAGATTTCTGATTCTGAAAATACAAAGAGAAAAGAACGTGACCTTAATAACTATTCAAAGTGACCATGGACGCGAATTTGAAAACAAGGACATGGAAGAATTTTGTAGACTACAAGGTATCCAACACCAACACTCAGCTGTAGTAACCCCACAATAGAATGGAGTGGCTGAATGAAAGAACAGATCACTACAAGAGATGGCCCGAGTACTCTTACATGCAAAGAACATTCCATTAAACCTCTGGGCAGAAGCCATGAATACTGCTTGCTATACACCGAATAGAGTGCTTATCAGACCAAGGACATCTAAGACATGTTATAAAATATGGAAAGGTAAGAAGCCGACATTAAAATATTTCCATATTTTCGGCAGCATATGCTACGTTCTAGAAGATAGAAAGTACAAACAGAAATTGGATGCAAGAAGTACAGAAGGAATATTCGTTGGTTATTCACCCAACAGCAAAGCCTTTCGAGTATATCCACCAAAAAGCAGAAAATTATTGAATCAGTTAATGTTGCAGTTAAAGATATAACAGAAAAGGAGATGATGACTTTTGACTCAAGTAATACTCCTACTCTAGATATTGCTGAAGCAGTATCTGAAGCAGAACTTGGAGTAGTTGATACTTCAGAAAGGTCGCCAGAAAACTCAGATTCAGACGAATTAAATAAAGAAGCTGGCCACTTAAATTATACTACCATTCCATCACAAAAAATCCAAAAGGATCATCCGGTAACAGACATCATAGGAGATCCGTTTGCCCAAGAAACTTAAGAGGACAAAAGCTTGATTTTGTCAAGATGGTCAGTGGATCCTGCTTTTTGTCTACCATAGAACCAAAGAACATTAAAGAAGCAATAAAGGATGAATATTGGGTAGTAGCAATACAGGAAGAACTTGGAGAGTTTGAAAGGAATGATGTCTGGGATTTGGTACCCAGGCCTGTTGAAGCAAACATTATTGGCACTAAATGGATATTTAAAAACAAGACCGAAGAGAAAGGAAACATAACAAGGAACAAAGCCAGATTAGTTGCTCAAGGATATACCCAGATTGAAGGTTGACGAGCACGTCGTTGAGTGCGGCAAATTTGTCCCTCTCCTCCTTAGTATAGTCTAGGTAAGTCAGGGGTCGAATCCACAGGGAACGGTGAGAAGTCGTCTTCTATCTACAAACTAAGATTGGGGTTGTTTGAGTTTAAACAAGTAAAAGAAAGAAAACATGAGCGTGAGTACTTCTGGCGCACAGAATACAATACGAGTGTTGGAATATAAATAGAGATGAGCTCAGCTTAGACTTATCACTATGAACTTCTATGTTTATCACGGGTTTTCTAAGGATTTACGACCGATTGTTCACGCAAGCTAAGGTCCGGTAAAGGCTTAATAACTTACACATATATTCCGGTAAAGGTCTATATATATATTACTACCCAACCTAGTCTAATTAACCACGAATCCGGTAAAGGTAGTGATTAACTATTCTAGTGCTACTCCTATCATTCACTGTAACGTACCTCTGATAGTTTAACGTTAGATAATAGAATCTATAATTAGGTTGCGGGTAAAGGCTTCGCCTAACTATCTAAACTAGTTATCATGCAAGTATGCTCGGAGTAATAATACTAAACAGGTCATGCATTAAGAATAAAACCTCAAAACATATTATTCAAAGAAAAGTCTAAATGAATTCAGAAAGTTAGCTAGACATGCTGAACATATTCATCTCAATATCTATATATAAACAACAAGTAAAGAACTATAGCCTGATGCGCGCTTCGTCAGTGCGCGTCTCAGTCTTGCGCCGGCAGTTCTGCGATCTTCTCTTCCAATCTGCTCCAAGTCGCCTCTCTCTGCGCATATATGTGATTTCCTTGAAGCTTTGTATTTATACTCTTGCCTCCTAGGGCTTCCACGAATAATTAGGCAAGAGAATCTGTTCGAAATCATCTTTATCTCTAAAAATCAACTTTGGGAATATCTTGATCTCCAAAAACCAAACTTAGAAATATTCTTTGCGCGTGATGACGTCATCACTCCGGATTTGTCGCTGATTGCTGACGTCATCGTTTTGCTCTGCTCTGCGCGACCCATACTCGCGCGCTCGCTGGTCTTTTGCTCTTGTCAACTTTGTTGTCTTTTGTCCGAGATTCCGCCTTCTTGTTGCACTTTTGTTCTAACTCTTTCAATCAACCTTAGATATAAAACTACACCAAAAGCGTAATCTTATACTGAATATGTTAGAATTATAAGCAGTGTAAAGGACCTAAAACAACATACATAAGTGCTCTATCAAAGGTATTGACTTTGATGAAACATTTGCTCCCGTAGCACGACTCGATGCCATATGACTTCTCCCAGCACTTGCATGTCACTGAAGTTCAAACTGTACCAAATGGACATAAAAAGTGCCTTTCTTAATGGGATCTTGAATGAAGAAGTTTATGTAGCACAACCAAAAGGTTTCAAGGATCCAACTCACCCAGATTATGTCTATCGACTCAAGAAGGCATTATATGGTTTGAAACAAGCGCCCAGAGCATGGTATGAAAGATTATCCGCGTTTCTTATCAATCATGGCTATGTGCGAGGGGGAGTAGATAACTCTCTGTTTATAAGACGAGAAAACAAGAACTTCATCATTGCCCAGATATATGTTGATGATATTGTGTTTGGATCGAATGTTAAGCAAATGTCTGAGCAGTTTGTAACACTCATGCAGAGTGTATTTAAGATGAGTATGGTAGGAGATATGACTTACTTCCTTGGATTACAAGTAACCCAAAAATCAGATGGTATATTCATATCTCAGAGCAAGTATGCCAGGAACTTAGTCAGGAAGTTTGGACTTGAGAATGCAAGTCACAAAAGAACTCCTGCTGCAACACAGCTGAAGCTAACCAAAGATGAATATGGAGCAAAGGTAGAACAAACCTTGTACAGATGTATGATAGGCAGCCTGCTGTATCTAACAGGAAGTCGACCTGACATATGTCATGTCGTGGGAGTATGTGCTAGATATCAAGCTGAACCCAAAGAAAGTCACTTATCTCAGGTAAAGCGCATAATCATGTATATAGCAGGAACAGTCGACTTAGGGCAGTGGTATACTAAGGATTCTAGTGCCCACTTGGTAGGATACTGTGATGCAAACTAGGCTGGAAACGCAGAGGATAGAAAAAGCACCTCAGGAGGATGTTTCTTCCTAGGAAACAACTTAGTCTCATGGTTCAGTAAAAAATAGAATTGTATTTCTCTATCAACTGCAGAAGCAGAATACATTGCTGCAGGAAATAGTTGTCAACAGATGATGTGGTTGAAGAAAATGCTGGAAGAATATGGGATAGTTCAAGGTGAGATGGTCTTATACTGTGACAATATGAGTGCAATTAACATCTCTAAGAATCCATTACAACACTCAAGCACTAAATATATTGACATCAAACACCACTTCCTCAAAGAATTGGTTGAATAGAAGATAATTATTTTAAAACACATTGTCAGTGAAAAGACTCAGATAGACATAAACAATGAGGGTGTCACGAGGCAAACAAATCAAGTAGATGAGGAGGTAGAACAGAATGTGGAGGCTAGTATGAATCAAAATATACATGAGGATCAGGAACAGGAGGTGGTTGTTACTCTAGAAAGAATGGCTCAAGAAAAAGGGGGAGCAGCGAACTCAGTGGCAGATCGAGTAGCAAAAAGAAAGAGAGGGAAAGGTTCTCAGCCTACTGTTCCAGAGATGGTGGAGCAGAAGGCTCGAGAAAAGGAAAGAGCTCTAGAAGATTCCTCTGATGATATCTCTGAGGAGAATTGAGAGGAATATGTGATGTCGAAAGAACTAAAACTGGAGTTGAAAGAGCTCAAGAAAAAGTAAAAGAGGTGGACAGACCAGTTGTTAGATATCAGACATGGTTTTGTAGCACTAAAGCTGCAAATCGATGGGAAATAATCAAGGAAAAAAATGTGATACAGGAAAGGATAGTGTCAGCTAAGAAATTTGAAGTGCCTTAAGTTGTGTCTGCCATCAAAGAATCTAGGATGTTAAGCACGGTGACAAAGCCTAAGGCTTATGATGAACTCAGTGTCAAAGAATTAGTAGGAACTATTCTGAGTTTGTTTGGTGAGCAAGGAAATACTGAGTTTGGATTTGTGACAGTCTGGCAACAGAAGGTACAAATTACTCCTCAAATCATTAATGAATACTCTAATATCTCTGAGGAGGAGGAAGATATTGATGAGATGGGTCTGATGGAGGTGGTTAAGGAGCTAACAGGAGGAACTATTAGAGAATGGAGAGGGAGTACATTGAGATCCAGGTACCTAACCACAAAATATTCTGTTGCATGGTATTTGTTTGAGAAACTAGATTCTTGGATTACATATAACTATTTTAAGTAAGCAGGTAGGCAGACTGTTGTACTCAATAGGCAAAGGGATGAAAATTAACTTTGGACAGTTAGTATTTGATCAATTAGCTGGTCATGCTAAATCAAATTTGATGAATTATCCAATTGCTTGTCCCTCTATGATCTATGATACCATTACGACTCAGTGTCCGAGGATAAAAGAGCATGCTGACAACATAACAAGTGATCCAAGTTTGTTTGGGACTAATTGGAAGTTATTTACTAGAAAGCACAAAGCAGATGTCACTATTCCGGGAGGGGTAAGGGGTGCATTGGAGAAGAACAATGTAACTCCTTCGGATGGAACTGAGAAAGAAGAGATCTCAGGCAGCTTGAGAACTCAAGTGATCCATAGAAGAACTGGGTTCAGATTATGAATAAGGCGAAGACAAAGCTGAATCAGACCAAGCTTTTACTAAGGGAGATTGAGTATCCTGTGCTGGCTGTAACAGATGATGAAAAAGACAATGGTGAGGAAGAGGAAGTTGTCTACATAAGCTCCTACATATGCAACCCGGGGGAGTAAAAGTGTATGGTGCAGTCAGATGACCCTTGCCAAATTGTGGCAAAAAGGGGGAGAAGGCTTGTGTTTGTGTTTTGTGTTGGTTATCAGACTGTGACAAGACTGTGACTTGACTTGTTTTGTTTATGTTGACTGTGGTTTGAGTGACTGACATTATGACTGTTGTGTTGTGTTTTGATATGTGTGAAGTTCTGTGTGATCTTATGCGTGTGAAGTTGGGCCTTCAGAGGAGCTGAAGCATATCTGAGGTAGCAAGTAGGAAGGACAGCAGTTAGAGGTTTTGCCAACAAATTGCCAAGGGGGAGATTGAGAGTTCAATGGGTAAATGAACTCAGTTTGTGGCACATTTGTTAGCAAACAGGTCAAAGCTACTGAAGTAGGAGGTGAAGCAACAATCATACAGTGTGAATGAACAGCGACGTTCAGGCTACAACGTAATGGCAAATCACAATGCCAAAGACGGAAAGATCGGGAATTACGTTTGGGATTTGCAGTTTTAATAATCGATCAGATTATTAATTAAATCAGAAGTCGATCAGAATTAGGAAGTTTCTAAAATATAAAGATTAAAATCTGAAGACGATTAGAATTAGGAAGTTTCTATAAGATAATGATTTCGAGATCAATATCATTATCTTTAATAGAATACTATAAATTTAGAAGATTAGGGCTAATCGAAGGGTGACTTTCTTGGTAAAAGATTGAGAGAGCGGAAGCGTTTAGAAGGTCAACGTACGAGCTAAGTTTACTAAGCTAAACAGGTGCGCTGAAGGAGCTTACTACAATTTATAGGTGATTCGCTGTCTCCTAGGGATTGTTCTTTGATATATATTCAGAGAGAATAGAGGATCGTTCACTTGACGAACAAGAGATAAGTGGAGTTCTGATCTGGTGGATAGCTGACAGGTGGTCAGTACTCTTGGACTGAGGTTTCCACGAGTTGTTTCATTTAAAGTTCTTTGAGAAAGTCAATTTGGTGTAATTGTACTTGAACTTATTAGTGAAACGATTCCATCGGGCTTTGGAGTAAGCCCCCCAGACTAAGCCTTAAAGGAGCCGAACTGGATTAACAAGTCTCGTGTCTTTTAATTTACTGCTAGTTAATTTTGTGCACAAGCTTTGCTTCAGACTATCTGAGGCAAGTCTGAGACTTAAATTTCATGTTTGTACTACAAACTAGCTACAATGGTACTTTTGTGATCATTGAAGGTTTGAATTCATTTCAATTACATTTGAACATCATGCGGTTTTTGTTTTTTGCGGTCAAAATCATAGGAAATCAAAATCAAAAGATAAATGCTGTGTAAAATTTCCTTACCGCCATAAAGATCACGCAGTTAAATTCCGTGTGATACCGACTAAAACAAGAGCATACGGAATTAAGCTGTAATAGCCTAAATTTTAAAGTGAAATAAAACAACTTAATAAAGAAAATAAAATAAAAAATTAAAGGATAAGAATTCATTTATTTGGAATATGTAATGAATGGTTTGGAAGTTAACTTTAGTTGTTTATATTTTATATTTATATCTACATTGTTAAAAGAAAATGATGATAATAAGAAAATGATTTTGATGACGGAGAGATAAGCATGGTCAAGTGGTTGAGAAAATTAAGAATTGTTAAGTGTTGACTATTAAACCTATCTTTATTTAGTTGCTTGGTTCGAATAGTTGCTATTGAAGGTTGAGTGAAACAGTGCCAGTTTTTGGATATTTTGAGCTGAAGAGGAACGACGACGTTTAAGCAAGGCGCGTTTTGGATTTTAATTGTTGGACGAAACGCTGCGTTTTGACAAAAGTAAGAGCAGAATAAAAGGATTCAGAATTGGGGATTAGGCTTTTATCATCTCTTTCGAAAGCGATTCGCGATTGACAAGAAATCAAGACTGAGATTTCGAGAGGAGTTGTGAGGCTGCTTAATGCACCAATTGACACGACGTTGCCGTTGCTATTGAAATTGGAGAAAGCTGATTTGGTTGAAGCTCGCCTGTTGGTTTCAGATACAGCTTCTGTGGGCAACAACTTGATTCCGGCGATCTTCATTCTTTTCGGCGACTTTGTATCACTGCAGGGAGTCTTATTGATTGTTCTTAGCCTAGTTTACAACTCTAGATAATTGTTTTACAAGATTGTCTAGGTTTTTGCTAGTGAACATATTGTACCCTTTGATTCATAGTGATCTTTCTTGGGTGAGCTCCCGCCAGCTCCTGGGTTTTGCCTCCGGTTTTGAGCCGGTTTTCCCAGTATAATTCTTGGTGTCTTTAGTCTTAAGTTACTTCTTTAACTGTTAAGACTTGTTGTGCATCTAGAATTGAACTAAAACTTTTGAAACTAAGTTTAGTTCTTGAGTAGGATAGCAGGACTTTGAGTTTTGTTGTCTGAGTCTGATTTACATTAAGGTATGTTGTTTGAATGTTCTTGTGTTTATGATTGATGAAAAGTCAGATTCATCGACTGATTTTGAAACCAATGTAACTTCTGTTTTCGATATTCAAATTGAGTAACTCTTAATTTTATGATACTCTAGACGTGATAAGCTTGATAACGAACGCTCTCTCGCTGTTAAATTCTTTTTGGATATTAAGATATTGAATTTTGAAGTAGTCATATTATCCTAAAATCTGCAGAAAATCTGAGATTAGGCCAACATGTTGAATAGATTTCAACATAGCATAACATGAGTATAGATGGTCCAACTTGTGTGATTCGAAATGATAAATGTACTACACGAAGAGGAATTTACTGTGATATAAAGATATTGATTTGATTCGTTCTAGAATATTTTATACTTCATTAAAAGTGTAGCGACAAAATCTGTTATTGTTTTAGGTTAAATTATGCTGCTAGGTTTAAGATCTTGTAACTTAGAACTTATGACTTTGATATTCAAATTGACATTTGTAAAGTGTTATCATATACTATGCGGAATAAACTTTTCAGAATGATATAAATCATGTACTAGTTCATTTTAAGTAGAAAGATATGATATTTCAAAATTTGAGTATATGACATGAAAATGCAGAAAAATTGACATGTTATATTTTTATGAAACTGTGTGTTTGTTGTGATTGTTTGATTAAGAAGAATTGTACATATAGTATTTGATTTTCATGATGGATGTCCGTGGTTAATAATTGTTGTTTGTGCTTGTTTGAGTACGGACCTTGAGGTAAGTGATATCTGCCCCTTCTGGTTATTCTTTTCTAGTATCATTGTCGATACTTGAGCTTGTATATCCTCTAGTTGAAATTTCACTCTTGTCTTTGTTTCATGAATGTGAGTATCTGGTCAAGCTAGTTATTATTGAACTCGTACCACTTGTATTCAAGTGACTTGATTCTAGAGGCTCGCAATCTGCTATCGTTCAAGTTGCTCTACGAGAATGGTAAACTCGTCCAATTGCTCTACAAGGACGATAAACTCGTCCAGTTTCTCTACGGGGAGGGTAAACTCGTCCAATTGCTCTACGGGGAGGGTAAACTCGTCGGGTTGCTCTACGAGGAGGGTAAACTCGTCTGGTTGCTCTGCGGGGAGGGTAAACTCGTCCAGTATAATGGTAGTGTCCCGGGACTGCGTGCATGTATGTTGAGATTGTTGAGTCATTCCAGTTTGCTAGATCTAGAAACTAGTTAAGGCCTTCTGATTCTTCATTTTTTGAAATTTGATTTTTAATTGACGATCCGTTCATTCGCACTGCTAGACATTTCTTCTATTATTTTTTTATTCGATTAGTAAGGGTATATGACTTATTGAGCTGCGGAACTCACCCATTTACATACCATGTTTACTGATATAGAAGACTAGAATTATTCTGGGATACTTGGTGTGCGAGATGCGCTAGTAACTAAAATGTAAAACTATTTTTGATTCCTAAACTTGAGTAAGCATTTTGATTTAGTAGTTTATTTAAATTTAGTATTATATCGTTAAAATGAAAGTTCGAGAGTGAGGCCTTGCACGTCATATATGAATTTTAGTTGACGTGTGGTTGATGTGACACCCATTTCTTATGTCTCATATTTGGGGTGTTACGACAAAGACGATTCTTGGGCAGCCTTCTCATGTGTAATTGCCGACATATGCTGCTTTGGATCTTCACTGACACGGATTGCATCTTCAAAAGCTATTTGGGCAGACTAGAGATTTGCTTCAACTTCGGAAGCGGCATGGGAAAGAGGGACAACATCAACACTTACTCCTTTTGATACTGCTAGAAACTTCCTTACACTATTTGCGTACGAATCAACCAAGGCTCGAAGAACGGTGGTGTCACCATCATGTCCTTTAATGAACTCAAGAACACGTAAAGCATGGATCATGGCATCCTCAATCAGATTGTAAGGAGTGTCTCTGAGTTTCTCAAGTAACATTCTTCTCGTCATTGTCACTGTTGTATCTACAACATTGTCACAATGAAGTGAGGAGGAATTCGAAGCGGTATGCTCTGAAACGTTAGTCTTTTTGCCAGTATTCGAGGTCTCACAAGATAGTGACGAGTTCACAAGTTGACGAGTCTAACGTGCTCCGGGAGCGATGGAATCTCCATGTACTTCTGACGACACGTCGTTGGATGCCTCAAATTAAATTTATATTCCTCACAAGTTAGTATATAACAATTAAGGGTCGAACCCAAGAGAAAGCAAATTGTATTCTAGTTCTCTAATGCAAGCTATTGAGATTGGATTTTTGTGGTTTTTAACAATATAATAAAACTCAGTTCGGGGATTCATCTACGGCTACAATTCATATATCATGCAATTTTACCTTTGTTCTTAAGATTACACTCCGCTAAGAATGTTATCCAATGTTTTCTCGCTAAAGACAAACATACTTCCACTTAAGTTCTAATCAACTATCCACCGCTAAGTTTAAGTCAATAACATCACTCACTAACATCAACTTGGCACCGCTAAGCTATACTAATGTAATGCAATCGAGTATTAACAGGATGATAATCATGTTACCGCTACGTAAACAAAACTTCACCCACAATATCACACAAGGAATAACGAACAAGACAAAACGTAATGAGATACTTCATGCATTAGCCACAATCAAATCCCCAAACCGAAATGAATTTAGTTACACATGGGATTCATGATTACAACAACAATGTAATAATTCATGATAACAACAATGCAGTAAGATGAAAGTAAGAAATTGTCACTGAGTAATGAGATGATGATTCCCTCTTCAGAATCCAGCAGCCACCACCTTGAAAATGAACCCTTGATTGAAATTGAGAATAATGGAATGATTGAGAGGTGTATGAATGTATGAAATCTGGTGTTGTCTCAATTGGGTTAACTCCCCTTTTATAGCCTCCCCGAGCTCTGGATTTCGTGCCCTAGAATTCTAGAACGATTTGGTTAAAATTTGCCAAAACCGTTGAGTTCTTCGAAGTTCATAAATTCAGCCTCGGGGCCATCCAAGCGCATGTCTCTTCCTTTATCCAAGCGTACGCTTCTTCCATTTCCTCAAGCGTACGCGTACGCTTGGGGAAAGCTCTCGGACCAATTCAGGTACTCTAAGCGGATGCTCTTGCCTTTTCCCAAGCGCACGTCTCTTGCTTTATGATAAATCCTTAAACGTGCGCCTAGGAAATTCCAGGGACGTAAGCTTGGGGTCCAACGGCTACTTTTAGGGTTTTGTGCACTTTTTTGAATTCTTTCCTGAAAATAAAACAATACCAAAAGTGACGCATTTGATACAGGAAATAAACATAAAATAGTGGGTTTAGATGATTTTTTAACTCATACAATTGTGCGTTATCAAACCACCCCACACTTAGTTCTTGTTCGTCCCCGAACAATAAATTTTAAACTAGCGCACAATTTTCATTTGGGTTTTTAAGCGATAACCACCTGTTCAATACCATTTTTTTGACAAAACCACCCTTTCAAAAAAAAATTTGACTTAACCACCCATCAATTTTGAAACTATTAATTTTGACACCCAAATACTGTTCCGACAACTTATTCCGGTAAAATTGACGTTGACTTTGTTGACTCAAAATTTTTTTGCCGAAAACCACCCTTCAATATCTAATTTTTGACAAAACCACCCTTTCAAAAAAAATTGAGTTAACCACCCACTAATTTGAAAACTATTAAATTTGACACCCAAATCAACCTAATTAACCTTAACATAACCCTGTGAAATTTTTGTAATTTTTGCTAATGAATATTTAATTTTACGCGTAAAGTTTTAAAATCTAATTAACTATAAATTTTCATTTATATTATACTTTATTTTTATAATTACATTTTTATATTCAACTTAATATATTTTCATTGTTAAAATTTTAAGAGTAATAGTAATTATATTTAATAAAATGATAAATTATAATTGTAGTAAAAATATTGATATATAAAAAATAACTAAACTAAACATAAAAATGTTTATACAAAAATAAAAATATTATAATTGAAATATAATGTTAATCAGATTTTGAATTTGTAATTATAAAAATAAAGATTTGGCCACATTCCCGACAATTTTAACAATGATATACAAATTATGCAAAAATTTCACAGGTTTATGTTAAGATTAATTAGGTTGATTTGGGTGTCAAATTTAATAGTTTTCAAATTAGTGGGTGGTTAGCTCAATTTTTTTTTGAGAGGGTGGTTTTGTCAAAAATTAGATATTGAAGGGGTGGTTTTCGGCAAAAAAATTTTGAGTCAACAAAGTCAACGTCAATTTTACCTGAATAAGTTGTCGGAACAGTATTTGGGTGTCAAAATTAATAGTTTCAAAATCAATGGGTGGTTAAGTCAAAAAAAATTTTGAAAGGATGATTTTGTCAAAAAAAGGTATTGAACGGGTGGTTATCGCTTAAAAACCCTTTTCATTTCAATCTTCATCTCCTACTCAGTTCTAATGCTTACCAAGGTCATGTCTTAAACACATACTCAAAACTACCAAAATAATTCGATCAACTAATAACTAAATGATACATGTTACCTCAGAGTCGTGATGAGTGTTCATAGATGTCTTGGAGATAGGTTTTAATTCTCATTGTTAAGTTTTCCAGCTTGATGTCGTTATGCGTTTGATATCGTGAGTGCTTTTTCTGATGCGTGAGAAATCTAGGTTATGAACTAGTCGGCTTTTCCTTATGCAATTTGGACTTGGGGAGATTTGAATGCTCTTGTATTGTATTGTTGAAGACTTTACGAACTCGAGACATACTTGATATACATGACTTTGAATATTTTCGTTTCCTTACGTACTTTCGTCATCCCGCCCCTCAGATGTGTACTCAGGATGTAGCCTCCTCAAGACCAATGTAATCATTCCTCCACACACTACCACTCCATCGGTGCATAGGTGTTTCACATGTTCTGTAAAATATCCTGCCCAATCCACCTTCTTCCCTTCCTGCAACAAACTCAGCACCCCCAGTTCTAACCTCTTCACCTTGTCCTTACCGTTATCTCTCGCAAACAAGGTTCTGGCTAGCATGAACTTCAAGTAAAACAGAGCTGGATCCTTAATTTCCGAGGCTTTGCTAACACTGGGACGGAATGATTTGGTTGTCCCTGTTAAAGCATTCCATAAGCCGGTTTCCATTTCCAACCCACCATCTCTATAAAATCCGTTGGAGCACCACTTCATTGCTCTCCTCAAATCCTTGTAAGTGGTCGTGCGCTTTGAGTTGCGAAACGCATATGTGATATATGGTTCCTCTGCATCATGAAAGTCCTCAAGTGACGCTATGAAGTAGCTAGAATCTTCCACATCATCCTCACATACCAATGTCAAGAATCGGGCCATCCACTTTTCCTCATCATTCCCTTCACTTTATCCTTTAGTCCGCACTCATCGAGGAAGGTTTGCCACGGCCACATTGGCTGCACATGCTCCAGCTCTAGAAATGTGTCTGCAATTCTAGGAGCACCTTTCTTGGATTGGAGGGTCAACGATCTGGGTGGAGCCATTATTCTCTTCTGATCTTACCAAGCGCACCCTTCTTTACTTTTCCAAGCGGACCCTATTGAACTTTCTAAAAAATACTTAATCGTGCACTTGGTTAATTCATCAAGCGTACGGTTGGTTAATTCGTCAAGCGTACGCTTGGAATGTCCAGATCTGAATCCGGTCGGCTGAATCGGACTTCTCCCGAAATCTAACCTCTTTTCGCCAACAACAATTCACACACAACAACCCACAAGCAATTATCTGAATTCAACAATTTTAGTGAAATTCAAACAAAATCAACCGAATTACCTCAACCCCTTTGTTCAGATCAGAGCGAACTCGACGTAAACGAGCAAGCTGATCTTGATGTGGAAAATGAATTTCGTTCGAGTTGTCTTGAGGATTCAGTCTAGTTTGTTGTAAAGGTTGAGCTCCGCCGGATTGAATGAGCTATCTCCATGCATGTGTTCGTGTTGTAGATGAGTGAAACGCTGCCGTTCAACATCCGAAGCGTACGCTTCCTACTTTTCCCAAGCGTCCAACTCTGGAATATACCAAGCGTACGCTTACGCTTGGGTAAAACTCACTGAACATTTTTCGGCCTTCCAAGCGCGGCCTTCTTAAATTACCAAGCGTACCCTCTTGATTTTTCCAATAAGTCTTTGACGTACGCATTAAATATCGTAGAGACGCGCGCTTGGAATACATCCTGCAGATTTTAAACCAAAAACCTTCCTCTTCCAATTATCACATTGTTTTAAGCTAAGACACACACTAAATTCTTAAAAATCAAACAAAGTATATACGACATTGGGTTACCTCCCAACTAGTGCACTTGTTTTAAGTCATTGGCTCGACTTTGTACCTCTTGTTTCTGTCATTTCTTGCATCCCGGTCCTTTTCTAGTGTTACTCCAATATCTGTTTCCTTTGACACTAAATGGTTGATTCAATCTGTTTTTGTAAAAGGTTTCCTTTCTTGAACTCGGTGGAGGAGACTGACTGCGATCTCTAGATCGGCTGCGGCTTTGACTTCTTGAATGTTCTCATTGCTCACCATCTGCTGTGCTTGTAACTAAATCACCCCTGCGATTTAATGTTTGTTTCTTGATTGGTAAAGTAAGAATTAATTGTCCGTTACCAAAGTCCATGAGTGCTTTTGTATCGTCCAAGAATTCTTCGCCTAGCAGTATCCGTCCTGACCCTCCCATGTCAAGTACCGTGAAGTCCAACTTAATAGTGTATCCGTGGATGCAAATGAATACATCTTTAATCAGTCCCGTGGTTAATTTAATTGTTTCGTCGGCCATTACTAGCTTCTTTCTTATTGGGAGCAACGGAGGCAACGTTCTTTCCATTTCATCGTAAACTGATTTAGGTAATACGTTGTGCGTAGACCCCGAGTCTACAAGGCAATCATCTAGTTCCACCATTCCAATTTTGATAGAAAGAATGAAGGGACCATCTCCACGCTTCCTCCTCCGGATCTTCCTCAGGGTCTTGTTCAGGATCCTCTTCAAGATCTTCATCTGGGTCTTCCTCCGGATCATCATCATTATTAAGCTCCCTTACTGTTTTCAAATGCATAACAGTTGCAAACGGCTCCTCTAGTGTTATCTCTTGTGGTGGCTCAATCTTGTTGTCATAATAAGCTTTGATTCTGTGTCCATTAACCTTGAACCTTTCCCCACTCTCTGGTTTTTCTAGCTCTATTGCTCCGTGATTAAATATCTTGGTGATGACGAACGGACCAGCCCATCTTGAACGGAGTTTACCCGACATTAGCTTTAGTCTTGAAGAGAAGAGGAGCACTTTCTGACCAATTTCAAAAGAACGTCTCAAAATGTACTTGTCGTGGTACATTTTTGTTCTCGCCTTGTAGTCTGATTGGCTCTCATAAGCCTCTAGGCGGAGTTCTTCTAATTCATTGATCTGCATTGTTCTTTCAAGACCAGCTTCCTTCAAGTCTAAGTTACATTCCTTTAATGCCCAATATGCTCTATGCTCCACTTCAACTGGTAAATGACAAGCCTTGCCGTAGACTAGTTTGAACGGTGAGGTACCGATA
This sequence comes from Sedum album, assembly GCA_006409495.1. NCBI lineage: Eukaryota > Viridiplantae > Streptophyta > Magnoliopsida > Saxifragales > Crassulaceae > Sedum > Sedum album. The sequence continues at coordinate 58,877 of QZGG01000322.1, read as the reverse complement.
GGAGTTTTGTATGCTGTCCTGTACGCCCAAAGTACATCATCCAATTTCCTTGACCAATCCTTGCGTGATGGCTTGACCATTTTTTCTAACACTGACTTGATTTCCCGGTTAGATATTTCAGCTTGGCCATTGGTTTGAGGGTGGTATGCTGTGGCAATTCTATGATGAACCCCATACTTTTTGAACAATGCTCCTAACACTTTGTTGCAGAAGTGTGTTCCTTGATCACTAATTATTGCCTTTGGTATTCCAAACCTGCAAAAGATGTTAGTGCGCAGAAAATCTACCACAGTTTTGCCATCATCATTTCTTGTAGCTTTTGCCTCTACCCATTTAGATACATAGTCAACTGCGACCAAAATGTATTGATACCCAAAGGAACTAGGAAATGGTCCCATAAAATCTATTCCCCAAACGTCAAATATTTCACTAACTATTATAGGGGTCTGTGGCATTTCGTTCCTAGCAGAGATATTTCCTACCCTTTGGCATCTTTCACAATTTTTACAATGAGTATATGCATCTCTAAACAATGAAGGCCAATAAAATCCACACTCTAAAATCTTTCTTGCAGTACGTCTAGGTCCAAAGTGACCACCACATGCATAGTCATGACAGAAAACAAGTATAGATAACATGTCATCATCAGATACACATCTCCTAACAACCTGATCAGCTCCTATCTTCCATAAGTATGGATCGTCCCATATGTAATACTTAGAATCATGTTTCAATCTAAGTTTCTGTGCTTTAGTAAATGAAGATGGAAATGTACCTCCCACCAGGTAGTTAACTATGTTAGCATACCATGGTGCTTTTGTGCTGATTTGGAAGAGATGTTCATCTGGAAATGTTTCATTAATTCTTGAGGCCTCTCCTTTTTGCTCAATTCGGCTCAAGTGGTCAGCTACTTGTTTTCAACACCCTTCTTGTCCTTGACTTCCAAGTCGAATTCTTGCAGTAGCAGAATCCATCTAATCAGTCTTGGTTTGGACTCTTTCTTTGACATCAAGTACCTTATAGCTGCATGATCAGAATAAACAATCACTTTAGCACCGAGTAAGTAAGGACGAAATTTTTCAAGAGCCAAAACAATAGATAGAAGCTCTTTTTCAGTTGTGGAATAGTTTTTCTGCGCCACATCGAGGGTCTTTGATGCGTAATGAATCACCACCGGCTTTTTATCTTTCCGTTGTCCCAACACAGCTCCAACGGCAAAGTCACTTGCATCACACATTAATTCAAATGGCTGTGTCCAGTCTGGTGCTTGCACAATGGGTGCACTCACCAATGCCCGCTTTAGTGATTCAAATGCCTCCTTGCATTTGTCGTCGAACTCGAAAGGTACATCCTTTTGTAACAATTTGGACAACGACAATGCAATTTTTGAAAAATCTTTGATGAACCTGCGGTAAAACCCTGCATGTCCTAGAAAAGACTTGATGCCTCGAGGGTCAGTAGGGTACGGCAATTTACGAATCAAATCGATTTTTGCTCCATCTACTTGAATGCCTTTTTCTGAAATTACATGTCCTAGTACCACACCATGAGTGACCATAAAATGACATTTTTCATAGTTAAAAACCAAATTCATTTCGATGCAACATTTAAGGACTTTTTCTAAATTATGCTAACAATCATCGAATGCATTCCCATAGACAGTGAAGTTATCCATGAACACTTCAACACAATCATTTAGATATTCAGAAAATATGCTCATTACTACACGTTGAAATGTACCAGGTGCATTGCATAAACCAAATGACATTCTACGAATTGCAAATGTACCTACAGGACAAGTGAATGTCGTCTTCTCTTGGTCCTCGGGTGCAATTGGAATTTGGTTATAACCTGAATATCCATCAAGAAAACAGAAATATGATTTACCTGCGAGTCGGTCCAGCATTTGATCGATGAATGGAAGGGGGGAAGTGATCCTTGCGAGTTGCTGCGTTTAGCTTTCGGTAGTCTATACACATCCTCCATCCATTTTTGAATTCTCTTTGGGACAAGCTCGCCTTTGTCATTTGTTTCTACTGTCATTCCTGTCTTCTTTGGCACCACATGTATGGGACTAACCCATTCACTATCTGAGATCGGGTAGATAACTCCAGCATCCAGTAATTTCTGCACTTCTTTTTGTACCACCTCCAACATCAACGGGTTGAGACGTCTTTGTGGTTGTCTAACTGGTTTTGCATCTTCTTCAAGCAAAATTATGTGCATGCATACCGCTGGACTTATTCCCTTAATGTCAGCCAAACTCCAGCCTATAGCTCCCTTATTCTCCTTAAGCACCTTTACCAATTTCTCTTCTTGACCAATGTCCAACTCCTTCTTAGTTATGACGGACAGCGTCTCATTTTCTCCCAAATAGACATACTTAAGGTGTTCTATCTTAACATCCTGCACACTAGATGAGAGTTTATCAGTAACACTAACAGAATTGAGTGGATACGGTTCATACCTCGGAGAAATAATTGACATTTCTCGTAGCAATTGCACTACTTCTCTGGTGTCAAGTATGAAGCCCTTGCAATCTTCTTCATTGTGTATCGCCTCCCGAATAATCAGCTCTAGTGCATCTTTTCCATTAGTCACATCCGAGACAAGCACCGCATCATCAATGATATGCAAAGCATGTATCTCAGCGGTGTCCGGTGGATATTGCATTGATTTGTAAATGTTGAATCGTACCACCTCCCCGTCTACCTGCATAGAAAGGTCTCCTGTATATGTATCTATTTTCGTCTTTGCCGTAGCCATGAATGGTCTTCCTAACAGCACTCTTGAGGTATCTTTGGGACCTTCATCCTCCATTCTCATCACATAGAAATCTGCAAGAAACACAAGCTTTCCTACACGCACTAACACATCAACTAGTGACGTGCAGTTTTTAGGGCGTGTATATGCGAAATACTTATCCTAATCACGCGATGTCAAACAAATTTATATGTTCCTAGGGTGACCTAGGGTCGAGTCCCAAGAGAAAAGCCTAGACGTTGGTTTCTATCAATAATCGCTAATGCAAGTCTACGAAAGAAGGGGATTTTTGTATTGGTTTTTATTAAGTTATCTAAGTCTAATAAACAAAAATAAAATGCAGAAAGAACCCTACTTCATTCCTTGGTTACAAGATAATGATGCAATAATAATGAAGCAAGCATACGAAGTCATGAATGATATGTTTCTAAGTTATTGTGTTGCGCATTCTAGATTCAACTCTCGCCTCCTCTTAGAATGGATGCAACACTTAAGTACGATTCTCAAACTCTCGCTCTATTGAATCGTGTTTAGAACTTAAATCCCATAATCTCAACCTCTCGGTCTATTGATCGGTAATTCAAGTCCACAATAATGTTAACCTAAGGTAATATGTGTTTGTCACTCTCGCACACGAAACACTGCCCTAAACATACAATTCTGAATTCTAAACCTCCTAAGTTCAACTCTCGTTCCTTCCTTAGGCATCTAAAATTCAGAACAAAAAAAAGGGAATAAACAAACATATCAAACAAATACTTCATTATGCTCGGTAAAAATTCAGTTTTGCATTACAATCAAACCTAGGAAATCCGTGAGGATTCCCACCACAATACTACTCAGTCATGCTACGAAAAGAAATAAACAAAACAGAAATAAAAGTAGAGTAGAAGGTTGCCGGTGTTGGAGAGGAGATCTTTGGCGTTTCCTCGAGCTTCTTGTCGTCGAAACCTTTGGAGTAGCCGCTGAAAATCCTTCCAAACTGTCCCTTTTTAAGCTTGCTCGCTCCCCTGATATATGTCTTGATATTCTGGCCGTCAAGCTCTGGTTGTGTGTTGTTTAGGGTTTTGTATTTATATGTGCTCAACTTTTGGGCTTTTTAACCTAGGCTGAAATTTGGGCCCATGTTCTGTTCAGCTTAGTTTCTGACCCGAAACTCACTTTTACTCCCCAAATTAGAACTCAGTGAAAACACAAAAGTTGTAGATAAATGAAATAGCTTTCCAACATGATATCACCCGCCTCAATCGGACATCCGTGCTGTTTTCTAAAATTTTCTCAAGATCGATTGGTCAGGCTGCCTGTTCGAGCTGCCACTTGCTTGGTTTTGCTTATTTTCGCACGTTTCCAACCAAAACTGATCCAAACCATTCCAAATCATGTTATATGCATTATCAACCTGAAATGGAATAAAAGAGTATCAAAAGATGCGATAAAACATCGAAATGAACAAGAACTTAATGGGAAACATGTACAAATGCATAGAACATTTGTTCGTATATCAAAATACCCCACACTTAAGTCTTGTTCGTCCCGAACAAGTAAAACCAGAGATCATGCAGTGAGTCAACATTATACGGATGGCATGGATATCGGAAAAAAAAGTTCAGTACACACATGAGTCTCTACCCGTTTTATTAAGTTAAAAACCTACTCCTAACTCACTTTCGTAGGAATCACGGATGCATTTAGCGTATGCATCAAGCCTTTAAACCCCTAGGCTGCCCTAGTGGACGAGTTATAGTCTCGTGAGAGTTTTCAGAAAAGGAATACTCACAAATCCCACCCGCATTCATACATATAAAAATTCATAATATGATCACCAAGTAGTAGTCAATGCAATTCATTAAAAATTCAGAGTTACTCCTCTTATGCACCTACGCAATCCTTGGAAATCAATCAACTCAATACGGCAATACACATTCACACATTCAACGTCAAAACTAGCATTCATCGAGCTTAATTCAATCTCAATTTCCTGTGCATGTAATATGAAGATAAACGCTGCTCACGCAAGAACATTAGTCACGCCGTCCACCTATGCTTGCAAGGGCAAGTACATAAGCTTTCGACCACAAACTCATTCTCAAGCTTTAGACTACACATCGTAAACCGTAAGAGAAGAGGAGTTTCGACTATCTAACATTTTCAAAACATACACACAAGTCTTTTAGCTTAAGTACTAAGTACAAGGGTCATACCATAACCGTCCATGAAAAGCTTAATATAAATGTCCGACTTATACGCATGCGATATAAATTATGAAAAGGCACAAAGTCATGAATCAAGTATGAAGGTTATATTCATTTCAAACATTTCATTTTTGTGTTCCTACGAATACTTTCAAGGGGGAACTTACCTTCCTAACCCTCGGCATTCGTAAGAACTTTTCATTAGAATTTATACAAATACGTTCAAGGGGGAACTTACCTTCCTAACCCTCGGCATTTGTATAGATCTTCCAACAAAATTCAGATTTTTTTCCAAATATTATGTTTAACCCCACACTTAAAACTTAACAATGTGCCTACGTGAAATAAAATGCAGCATGCAATGCAAGTAAGACAAATACAAGTGCTCATCAGGTCGGTTATGATCACCTAAAAGCATACAAGAACTTGTGCAATGCGTTTCAATGATAGTTATTCATGCGAATGCCAATCTAACTTCACTTTTCATGCATGGAAAGAGTTCGAAAACAAGCCAAACAAAGCTAGTCTAGATGCCAAAACATGTGAACGCAATTGCCATAAAGAATATCAATCATCCCAAAGATATGTCACGTGAAATCGAGGCCTAACTCATGCTGATCAGATTTTAAAATAATACTACTCAATGCTCGGTGAACTTTTTCAACGTGTGATCAACAATGTATGAATGGTGAATGCGGTAAATTCTGCGTCTAACAACTACAAGGCATGGAATAATGACGCGACAACTCAGAGATATGAAACCACCCCACACTTAAAAGTTTGCTTAGTCCCTAAGCAATGAAACAAATAAAGAACATAGAGAAAGTTATAAGAAAACTTCTCTCGTGTGTGGTGTTCCAATAAGCAAAGTGAAGCTTCCTCCAAAGCAAAAATCCATCGAGCCCTCGTACCCAAGCCTAGTTTAACGTCTAGGCCAAGACGTGGCTGCTGCCGCTGCTCCCTCAGTGAAAACGAGGTTCGAGAAGTACTTCGGGAGGTTTCCTTCTCGAACGTCTTGTGCGTCCAGATGACGCTCTCTTTGCTCCCTTAAAGGGAGAGCAAGATGGGTCGCCTACCCTTAGCTTTCGGTCCGAGCTCTTACTCCTCGGCGATATTTCATGGTGCCCTGCTCGTGCTGTGTGATTGATTCTGCCCCGATCGTCAAACTTCCCTCTTTTACTCGCCTTAGGTTTCTTGCGTTTGGGCTTCGCCCTCCTTGTATCCCTAGGGAGTTCCGCTCCATGATATGTGTCTTCATTACATTTCGAGTTACTTTTCACACCTGAATTCACGAGAACAACAAACAAACGATCAGCTTTCTCAATAATAGAATTTTCAATAAAAGGTACCGTCATTGAAAGCTTTTCGTCGTGCACTTCCTCCTCAATCGGACGCTGCCTTCTTTCCTCAACTATGTCAACTGCTTCTTCTTTGGGTACCTCAGGGACTTCCTCATCTTCGAGGGTAGTGGCAATTACTTCAGTTTCTTCCACGTCCTCGCATCAATGGTTCTTCTTGTTGCTCCCATTCAAAGCTCGCTTGTTCTGCCAACATTCTGCTCATGTTTTCTTGTTGCATCTGCAGCTCGTCAATCTTATTAAAGAGGAGCTTTTTATCCTCTTGCAGCTGTGCGAGAGTTGCTGCTAATTGTGCGGCAGCGGGCAGCAGGGAAGATTCTTCGGTGTATGGCATTCCATAATCACTTTCCTGCGCTTCCTGCTCGTACTCATAGCTGCTGACCTCCCGCTGATAGTTTTCATTCTCATATTCATATTCATCTCTTGGCTGCTCGGCATAGTAGGGGAATTCAGGATATTGATCTTCGTATTCATACCACGGCATCGTCGGTTCTTGTTCATAAAAATCTGGATATTCTGGTTCGAAAGGAGGGTCTTCATAGAATCTATTCTGAGTGTAATCTTCCCACTGAGTTTGATAATCTCGTTGGGCAGGGGCATAAGGTGAATCATAGTGTCCACCGAGGCTTTGGGTATAGCACTCCCGAACTGATTTTTCTTCTTCCTCTTGCGGAAGAATGGCATTCCTTTGCCACATCGGTTCCCAACATGTCTCAAACTCTTCTGGTCTTTGATAAGCAGAAACTCGATGCGGAGGGGTATCATATATCAGCGTGTTTGCACTGGTGAAGTGGGGGGATGAGAAGTGTGATTCCATGTCGATTTAGCTTGCTCTCGTAAAAATTCAGCGCGTCCCCTAATCTGAAATTTGTACCTTGCACACAATCAAAAGACGATATGTTTAGTAACAACTCAAAACAGGGTACACAAGAATATCACGCAAGCAAGCAATAACAATCAACAAGTAAAAAGAAAAATAGAAAGTGAAGTAAACAAACAAAAGCAACGATAAATAGAAAACTAGTCTAAAGGCAATTCCCCGGCAACGGCGCCATTTTGACGTGCTGTTTTTAGGGCGAGTATTGCGAATACTTATCCTAATCACGCGATGTCAAACAAATTTATATGTTCCTAGGGTGACCTAGGGTCGAGTCCCAAGAGAAAAGCCTAGACGTTGTTTTCTATCAATAATCGCTAATGCAAGTCTACGAAAGAAGGGGATTTTTGTATTGGTTTTTATTAAGTTATCTAAGTCTAATAAACAAAAATAAAATGCAGCAAGAACCCTACTTCATTCCTAGGTTACAAGATAATGATGCAATAATAATGAAGCAAGCATACGAAGTCATGAATGATATGTTTCTTAGGTTATTGTGTTGCGCATTCTAGATTCAACTCTCGCTCCTTCTCTAGAATGGATGCAACACTTAAGTACGATTCTCAAACTCTCGCTCTATTGAATCGTGTTTAGAACTTAAATCCCATAATCTCAACCTCTCGGTCTATTGATCGGTAATTCAAGTCCACAATAATGTTAACCTAAGGTAATATGTGTTTGTCACTCTCGCACACGAAACACTGCCCTAAACATACAATTCTGAATTCTAAACCTCCTAAGTTCAACTCTCGTTCCTTCCTTAGGCATCTAAAATTCAGAACATAAATAAAGGGAATAAACAAACATATCAAACAAATACTTCATTATGCTCGGTAAAAATTCAGTTTTGCATTACAATCAAACCTAGGAAATCCGTGAGGATTCCCACCACAATACTACTCAGTCATGCTACGAAAAGAAATAAACAAAACAGAAATAAAAGTAGAGTAGAGGTTGCCGGTGTTGGAGAGGAGATCTTTGGCGTTTCCTCGAGCTTCTTGTCGTCGAAACCTTTGGAGTAGCCGCTGAAAATCCTTCCAAACTGTCCCTTTTAAGCTTGCTCGCTCCCCTGATATGGTGTCTTGATATTCTGGCCGTCAAGCTCTGGTTGTGTGTGTTTAGGGTTTTGTATTTATATGTGCTCAACTTTTGGGCTTTTTAACCTAGGCTGAAATTTGGGCCCATGTTCTGTTCAGCTTAGTTTCTGACCCGAAACTCACTTTTACTCCCCAAATTAGAACTCAGTGAAAACACAAAAGTTGTAGATATATGAAATAGCTTTCCAATATGATATCACCCGCCTCAATCGGACATCCGTGATGTTTTCTAAAAGTTTCTCAAGATCGATTGGTCTGGCTGCCTGTTCGAGCTGCCACTTGCTTGGTTTTGCTTATTTTCGCACGTTTCCAACCAAAACTGATCCAAACCATTCCAAATCATGTTATATGCATTATCAACCTGAAATAGAATAAAAGAGTATCAAAAGATGCGATAAAACATCGAAATGAACAAGAACTTAATGGGAAACATGTACAAATGCATAGAACATTTGTTCGTATATCAAAATACCCCACACTTAAGTCTTGTTCGTCCTGAACAAGTAAAACCAGAGATCATGCAGTGAGTCAACATTATACGGATGGCATGGATATCGGAAAAAAAAGTTCAGTACACACATGAGTCTCTACCCGTTTTATTAAGTTAAAAACCTACTCCTAACTCACTTTCGTAGGAATCACGGATGCATTTAGCGTATGCATCAAGCCTTTAAACCCCTAGGCTGCCCTAGTGGACGAGTTATAGTCTCGTGAGAGTTTTTAGAAAAGGAATACTCACAAATCCCACCCGCATTCATACATATAAAAATTCATAATATGATCACCAAGTAGTAGTCAATGCAATTCATTAAAAATTCAGAGTTACTCCTCTTATGCACCTACGCAATCCTTGGAAATCAATCAACTCAATACGGCAATACACATTCACACATTCAACGTCAAAACTAGCATTCATCGAGCTTAATTCAATCTCAATTTCCTGTGCATGTAATATGAAGATAAACGCTGGAATAAAGAATACGACAGTACATTTATCGAAGCACCCAAGTCAAGCATGCAATTATCGATTTTAACTTCACCAATGATACATGAAATATTGAATGTACCTGGGTCCTTGCATTTTTGTGCTACCTTGCATTGTAGAATTGCTGAGATTTTCTTTATCAAGCTCACGTGCTCATGCCTTGGTTTCCTTCGGTTTGTGCACAAGTCTTTAAGAAACTTTGCATACTTCGGTATTTGTCTCACCGCATCAATTAATGGAATGGTTATTTCCACCTTGCTGAAAAGTTCCATCAGCTCTGCATCCAGTTCCACTTTCTTCTTCCCCTTGTTTATCTGCGAAGGAAAGGGTAAAGGGATATTAGTAACTTCATTTTCAGCTTCAGAGTTAGGACTTACCTTCATCTGAATTTCTAGGGCTTGCTCTTCAACAGCTTGCTCCTCCTCATCCATTATTTGCTCTTCTTCATTTTCGATCGAATCATCCACAAGTTGTCTACCGTTCCTTTGAGTCATAGCACTGAGGTTCCCTTTTGGATTTGGTACCGTCTGTGATGGAAGCTTGCCCTTGTCTTCCTTGAGCTCATTAACTGTGGTAGCTATTGCTGACATATGCTTTGTCAATTCGGCAATTGCACCATCGATTTTCAGGGCTAACTCCCTCACTACTTCCTCTAATGGCTTGCTAGGGGTTGAGTTGCAAGGATCGGCCTGATTATAGTTACGTTTCTGTTGGTACTGCCCATGTGAGCTGTTGTTGTTGAACTTGTCTTGGTGGAACGGTGTTCGGTATGGTTGTTGCTTTTGCATTGGTTGATTCTGATTCTCACCGAACCCTCCTTCGTTCTTCCAACTATAGCCATTAGCCGCCAAACCATATTTAGGAGGTCCTTGTCTCTGCTGGAAGTTTTGGTAGCCTCCAACTGCGTTCACTTCTTGGTGATCATCCTCGAATAATGTAGGGCATTCGTCGGTTTTGTGGTTGATTGCTTTGCAAAACTCACAAGGTCTAAGGGTCTGTCCTTGTCCAATGGCTATCCTTTTCACCATTTCCTTCAGCTCCTTCAACTCGCTAGCCATGTTACTTGATTCAGCCTTGTATACATCCTTTAATCTGCCATTGTCTTCTCTACTCATCGTTTCTTCTCTAAACCTGGCATTTTCTGCAGCCTCATTAATCAATTCTCTTACTTGAGTTGTTGTCAAGTCCAAGACCGAGCCACCAGCCGTCGCATCTAGCATCCATCCATCGGTCTGAATTCATCCAGTAAATGTTCCACTAACTGCTTCTCCGTCAAACCCAAGCGACTACAGCTTTGCTCCAATGCGTTGAATCTTTCTAAATACTCGTATATCGCTTCATTAGGGCCTTATTTGATTGTTTGGAGCTCTCTTCAGAGTTGTGCAGCCTTGGCGGGTGGATAATACTTGTCAAGGAACTTACGCTGCATTTGCTCCCAAGTTCGTATGCTACCTGAAGGTAAAGACAAAAACCAACTTTTTGCAAGGTCAGTTAAACTTAAAGGAACCACTTTTAGTTTAAACCTTTCCTCAGGTGCGTTATGTGGGCGCATAGTTTGACAAATTCCGTTGAACTCTTGTAAGTGTCTTGATGCCATTTCTCCCGGTAATCCACCAAACTTTGGTAAATGATGGACTACGCCTGTTTTAACTTCAAAATTGTCCTTTTCCGGATTATGGTCAATGCACCATGGTTGGTTGCGAATAACTGGTGCAAATATCTCTTTGAGTGTGGGCTCCGGTCTAGCCTCTTGTCTGTGTTGTTCACGCGCCCTGTCCTCATTGATTTCTTCTTGTTCTCTTAGGTACCCTCGCGCTTCCATTAACGCATTTCTTCGGGTGATTGCGTCTCTTCTTCGAGGCCTCAATTCTCGTTCCGGTTCACTATAATAAGGGGGGATTTCAAATGGTGGTAGGTCATTGTTTCCATGGTTATTTCCTGCATATGCCATGTTGACAAGCAGTAAAATGCAAAACAAAAACTAAACTGAAAAAATAAAAATGAAAGAACAAACACTAAGAACTTTAAACACTCTTGTGCCTTCCCCGGCAACGGCGCCAAATTTGACGGCACGTCGTTGGATGCCTCAAATTAAATTTATATTCCTCGCAAGTTAGTATATGACAAGTAAGGGTCGAACTCAAGAGAAAGCAAATTGTATTCTAGTTCTTTAATGCAAGCTATTGAGATTGGATTTTTGTGGTTTATAACAATATAATAAAACTCACTTCGGGGATTCAACTACGGCTACAATTCATATATCATGCAATTTTACCTTTGTTCTTAAGATTACACTCCGTTAAGAATGTTATCCAATGTTTTCTCGCTAAAGACAAAGATACATTATTTCACTTAAGTTCTAATCAATTATCCACTGCTAAGTTTAAGTCAATAACATCACTCACTCACATCAACTAGGCACCGCTAGGCTATACTAATGTAATGCAATCGAGTATTAACAGGATGATAATCATGTTACCGCTAAGTAAACAAAACTTCACCCACAATATCACACAAGGAATAACGAACAAGACAAAACGTAATGAGATAGTTCATGCATTAGCCATAATCAAATCCCCAAACGTAATGAGACACATGGGATTCATGATTACAACAACAATGTAATAATTCATGATAACAACAATGCAATAAGATGAAAGTAAGAAATTGTCACTGAGTAATGAGATGATGATTCCCTCTTCAGACTCCAGCAGCCACCACCTTGAAAATGAACCATTGATTGAAATTGAGAACAATGGAATGATTGAGAGGTGTATGAATGTATGAAATCTGGTGTTGTCTCAATTGGGTTAACTCCTCTTTTATAGCCTCCCCAAACTCTGGATTTCGTGCCCTAGAATTCTGGTACTCTAAGCGGACGCTCTTGCCTTCTCCCAAGCGCACGTCTCTTGCTTTTATGATAAATCCTTAAACATTCGCTTGGGAAATTCCAGGGACGTAAGCTTAGAGTCCAAAGGCTACTTTTAGGGTTTTGTGCACTTTTTTGAATTCTTTCCTGAAAATAAAACAATACCAAAAGTGACGCATTTGATACAGGAAAAAAACATAAAATAGTGGGTTTAGATGATTTTTTAACTCGTACAATTGTGCGTTATCAACTTCCTCTTGTGTCGAGTCATGATCATCCTCTTAGAAGAATATACAAGTAAGAATTATGTGAAGGCAATGGTAGCAAACAAAATTGGTGAATTACAAAAATATATACTAAAGCAAGATATGCGGACATAATAGATGGTTTCGGAAGTTCGTCAAATTAGTTCACATACACTAGAGTCAGCTTCTCTGCATCTACACGCTGATTCTTAAATTTGTTTTCTCGCTCATTGTCTCCGTCTCGTTTGTCTGAGGAATGTTTTGAGGTCATGAGTTGCGTTCCACCTCAGAAAGGATCATCTTCCCCTTGAAGTTAACACTTACTAAAAGAAGTCCAATACCCCTTATAAGTCGCTCACCGTCACTCTTCGCCACCACTGTGTGAGGTTAGGAGTTGTCATGTCTTCGCAGCGCGAAGCCTGGAAGCATCATCTTGATGCGACTGTCCAAAAGCAGAAGGAGTCTGATATCCATCTCAAGGTTTCAAATTTGACGTGACCATCATCAGCATCTCAAGCCAAATTGATGACCAAAGCGAGTCGGATGGTATGGCTCTAGAAAGAATGACGTCTTGGAACACAACGAAAGATATGTTGTGCGAAGTGAGATGATGTAGTTGATAGTGAAAATGTCCAATGAGTTGTTATCAGTGATGGTCTTGCAAGTGTTCCTTGACAATACAAGGCTAGAAGCCTTGAAGCTAAAACCTTTGTAGTATTTAGCGCCTTGATAGCAAGAATATTTCACCATCAAAGGTTGAAAAGTAATGTGCTAGCCAGCCATACAAGCTGGCAGAAATTATTGAGTCGGACAAGGAAAGGTTGTCTACAGTTACCATCATGTGCAAACCATGGTAAATGCTAGTAAGCACGGTTGGCGCCAAACTGAATGACCTGTGTCGAGCCATTTGTGCTGCCACTTCAAATGTATAGGGGCAAATCATCATCTCATCTCTGTCTGGCAGTGAAAAAGTACATATCAAATAGGATATGAAAGCTCCCAAGTAGGTGGTTTTCCTCTATAATTCATCAGTGATTCCAAGTTGTGAAAATATGTCGAGTTGTTCTTCTGTCTAATCCAATAAACATTCAGGGATCTCTCCTGTGGGATTATATCTATTGACTAGAGGGTTGGTCGTTCAACTGAATTCAGCTTTTTAACTAGAGGGTTGGTCGTTCAACTGAATCTAGCGAGCTGCACGTACTCTTTGTTGGCCACCAATTTGTGGGCTAGTAAATAGAAAGCTCCAAATAGTCGCTCACAAGCCCGAGGAATATGTCTACTCCCGCCGGGGTATCGTGCATCCAAAGCTTCAAGCATTGGAACAACTTCATCGTACGGCCGAGGGAATACAGATAGCCCACCAATCTTGTGAAGATCCCAAAGTGAAATGGATCACTCTCCAGAAATGGTATGCAATGTGTATGTCTGTGGACACCAACTCTCACAAAAGGTGCGCACAACGTTAGGCTCACAATCAACAAGTAAAATGGGAAGGAAAATCCGTCTAACCAGCTTCTATAGCAAGAAAATTAGTGAATATGGACACACTGATTTTGTTCAATTGAAAGCAAAAAATCAAAAAATTAAAAGTCAGCAATACAAAGAAAATCAGCAATTCAAAAAAGGAAATATATATCTATTTAATACAGAAGTACAAAGCCAGTGAATATAGCCCACCAAAAACTACATGCTGCATTTGGAAGGATAAGGTCACAAATATATACAAATGGAAAACATAACAATAATTCAATGAACAACAGCCTACTGCAATTCAAAAAATAGTAAAGGAGTTTAGCAACTTAGCCTACAAACATATCAAACATGTCATGCACCATTTCAAATAAGAAGGGTCACCAATGAAAGTTCCACTCAAACATGTTCCTTAGACAAGCAACTGTCCAAAAAAGTAGGGCAGATGACAATGCTATTGAAATCCAACAATTAAAACAAATAATGGAAAATGTTTAAAAGGTAACAACAGTAGTGAAAATCAGCAGTGCTTTAGAATATTACAGTAATAAAAACCCCAATCTCTAATGCAACCTGAGTTTGGTAAGCAACTTTTATCCTTTGTGGATTGGCACTTCAAAATAAAAAAGGACTGATGTTAGTTCTGAAGAAATCGGAAGAAAATCCAAAAATAGGCACGTGGTGATGATCGACGATCAAGTGAGGCAGCGATTGAATGAGACGATGTGACGTTAGGGTTTTACTCGTTTCAATATTCACTAGCAATGTGACAAGCGAATTGGGCCTAATCAAGCCCAAACAACACACATAAAATGTCTCGACAAAAAATGGGTCATCCACTGATACGCAAATGGGAGGGACTAGCGTGAGGCGCAGCAATAGGGGATTAGTTCCCTCCAAACGGTTTGATACGCAGGAATTTGTTAGAGGATGATTCTAGAAAATAGTGACGTCAGTCGAGTAACCGTATTTGTCAGTATGTGCTAGGTGAGTGAGGACCTATATAAGCACTAGTGTAGTCTCATGGGGAGACAAGCAATTAATAGAATATCTCCTCTTATTTCCCACTCTGCATTTCTGTATCTCTCTACATCTCTCTTCTCTATCATTGGTGCTTTCATTGCGTACAATCATGCCGGAAACACGCAGTTCTGCGAACGATCAGGCGATGGCGGCTCTGACTAGCAGCATGACCGAGGTAGTGGTGCGGACCCAGGCACTGGAGACTACCGTTCCGCAGCAAATGGAGATGATTAGATCGGTGACCGAGGAAACAGCCCGCAACTCGGCTCGGATCGATCAAGTTCTCAAACTATATGAGTCACTCTTGGATCGTGTGCCGATAGGACGTCCGGACAAGCAACCAGTCGACTCGGTGGACTCTCCGCTCCTGCCTACACCTCCTGGATTTTCTGTGATTTCGAACGGCTCAGGAGAACAGTCTGGTCGGCGTCACCAGTTCCAGGCAACAGGCGGCGAGCCGACTGATGCTGTTGTGTCTCAGGGAGGCCGTTTACCACGTATCGATGTCCCCATGTTCACTGGTGAGGATCCGGAGGGCTGGGTGTTTCAGATCGAGCGGTACTTTGAGCACCACTCCATTCCGGCCGACCAAAGGATTATGGTGGCCACTTTTTCGATTTCTGGTCAGGCGCTGAAGTGGTTCAGGTGGCTGCATGCTACAAAGCAACTCACTACCTGGTCTAAGTTCATTGAGTTGCTTATGGAGAAGTTTGGGCCATCACTTTACTGGAATGCTGAGGTGGCGCTAAACAAACTCCAGCAACACAGATCTGTCGCGGAGTATATTTCAGAGTTCGAGACTCTGTCTTCCCTAACACCTGGTCTAAAAGCTTCTAATCTGTTGCACCGGTTTTTGGCAGGCTTACGGAAAGAGGTACATCGCGAGATTATTCTATTTTCTCCTGATTCCCTGCCACGGGCTATGGGGATGGCACGCGTGGCTGAAACGAAGTTGCAGACCGGTCGCCCACCGGTTTGGAAAGGCCCAACAAAGCCATCGGGGCAAGGGTTGGGAAGTGGATTAGGCCCTCCAGCTGCATCGATAAGTAGTCATCCTTCTACCTTGCCGATCAGAAAACTAACCGTGGGTGAAATGGCGGCACGCCGAGCGCGTGGGCTCTGTTTCAACTGTGATGAGCAGTTCACTACCGGCCATAAGTGCAGACCAAAGTTTCAGTGTTTTCTATTGGAGGAGGAAGAGGACAGCAGTGATCCGGCAATAGAGACTGAACCTATCCGTGGGACTGAGGAGGAAACAGAGAAGGGGGAGCCAAGTATTTCGTTTAATGCCCTCCAAGGGCATGCAATGCCAAGTACACTGAGATTGGCTGGGAAGATAGTCGGAACCCCGGTCACGATTTTGGTGGATAGTGGATCCACACACAGTTTTCTACAGACGAGGCTTGCGGCGTTTATGGGATTGGCTGTGGAACCATCGCGTCACCTTAACGTAATGGTGGGAAATGGAGAGCACCTCCGCTGTGAAGGGTTGTGCAAAGGTGTTCCGGTTCAGTTGGGGAGTATCCAAGTGTTTGTGGATTTTCATATTCTGCCCATTTATGGTTCGGATGCCGTTCTGGGGGCGCATTGGTTGGCGGGTTTGGGTGAGACTACGTTCCAGCGGTTATGGATGAGTTTTATGCACAAGGGAGTTCAGGTAAGGTTGCAGGGACTAAACGTTACACCGGAGGCAACTGAACTTTCGTTGTGCCAACTCAAGAGAGCATCACGATCGCAAGCCGTCGCATCTTACTTCAAACTTACCCTATGGTCGGAGGAGCAGACAGAGACCAGCACGGAGGTTTGCTTGCCTTGTGCGAATGACCAGTTGTCCGAGCGACAACAATTGGAGTTAAGGGAACTTTTGCATGCTTTTGCTCACGTGTTTAGAACGCCGTCTGGGTTGCCACCTAAACGGGCGTGGGACCATCACATCACTCTAGTATAGGGGTCTAGCCCGGTTCGCGTGCGTCCATACCGCTACCCTCATTTTCAGAAGCAAGAAATTGAGAAGATGGTGAGCGAGATGTTGGCTGAAGGAATCATACGTAACAGTACAAGTCCTTTTTCTTCACCTGTCCTGCTTGTGAAAAAAAAGGATGGCTCATGGAGATTTTGCGTGGATTATAGGGCGTTGAACGCGGTGACAATTCGTGATCGCTTCCCTATTCCAACGGTTGATGAACTATTTGATGAGTTGGGTGGTTCTCACTGGTTTTCGAAGTTGGATTTACGTTCCGGTTATCACCAAATTCGAATGGCCGATGAGGATGTTTTCAAAACCGCTTTCCGTACGCATGATGGTCATTATGAATTTTTGGTTATGCCTTTCGGTTTAACTAATGCTCCTTCTACTTTTCAGGCTGCAATGAATGAGGTCTTGCGCCCCTTGCTGCGTAAATGCGTGCTGGTGTTCATGGACGACATTCTCGTCTACAGTCAGTCATGGGAGCAACACCTTGTACATTTGCAGCAGGTGTTCTCCATTCTGGCCGCCCACTCTTTGTTTGCCAAACCATCCAAGTGCGAGTTGGGCCAAACCCAAATTCATTACTTGGGGCACTTGATTTCAGCAAAAGGCATGGATGTAGACGCTGAGAAGATTGCAGCAATTCGGAGTTGGCCGCCTCCATCAACAGTAAAGCAGTTGAGGGGCTTTTTAGGGTTGGCGGGGTATTATCGGAGATTCGTCCGCAATTTTGCTCAACGCGCTGCCCCACTAACAGATCTGTTGCGTAAAGATGCATTCATATGGTTGGAGAATGCCGCAGCGTCATTTGATGATCTAAAGTCGGCGTTATCATATACACCTACGCTGGCATTACCGGACTTTTCGAAGCAGTTTGTTGTGGAGACGGATGCTTCGGGGATGGGATTAGGTGCGGTATTATCCCAGGATGGTCATCCAGTGGCCTTCTATAGCAAGGTTTTTGCTCCATCACTGCAGAAGAGCTCAGCGTACAACCGGGAACTGGCGGCTATGGTTATGGCAATACAGCGCTGGCGGCAGTACTTATTGGGGGTCCACTTTGTGGTCATCACGGATCATCAGCCGCTCAGAGAGATTATGTCCCAAACGGTTAACACCCCAGAGCAGCAGAGATGGCTGTACAAGGTCATGGGATACGACTTTGAGGTGCGGTACCGCCCCGGTAATGAAAACACACCAGCTGATTCATTGTCAAGGGTGCCCAGTGGGGAGTGCTTGGCACTGCAGGGCGTCTCCCGGCCGGTTTTTGGGTTGTTGAGGGCTCTGCGCCGCCTATTCGTTGAGCAACCGGAGGCTAAAGCACTTCTAGAGAAGGTGGTGGCGTGCCCAGCGGATCATAGGGAGTTTGAGGTAAAGGATGGTTTGGTCCTCTATCAGAATCGTATTGTAGTTCCACAGGACGTGACAATCCGTGACCTTATTCTGCATGAGTTCCATGATTCCCCAGTGGGTGGCCATGCAGGGATTGCTCGGACATTTTCCAGAATTGCCGCTGGGTTTTATTGGCCGGGGTTACGTAAGGATGTTACGGAGTATGTCAAGCACTGCATGGTATGTCAGCAGGTGAAGGTGCAGACCTCTGCCCCCGCGGGCCTCCTCCAACCCTTACCCATTCCGGACCAAGTATGGACAGATGTCTCGATGGATTTCATCACTAACTTACCTAGGTCTCATGGTAAGTCAGTGATTATGGTGGTGGTAGATCGGCTGTCCAAATACGCGCACTTCTGTCCTCTTTCGAGTGGCTTCTCTGCTGAAACTATTGCTCAGAGTTTTACTAGAGAAATCTGTCGCCTGCATGGGATCCCTAAGAGCATTGTATCGGATAGGGATCCAGTTTTCTTGAGTTCATTCTGGCAGGAACTCTTTCGCCGGCAGGGTACAACTTTATCGCACAGCAGTGCGTATCACCCTCAGTTCGACGGGCAGACTGAGGTTCTAAATCGCATTCTTGAGGATTATTTGCGCTGTTATGTCAATGAGGTTCAAACGTCTTGGTTGGAGTGGTTACCTTGGGCGGAATTTCATTACAACACAGCTACACACTCGGGCCTAAAGACGTCTCCATTTGAGGCTGTGTATGGGCGACCTCCTCTGCGCTTATTGGATTATGAACCAGGGTCTTCAGCGGTCGCCGCGGTGGATGATATGCTGCTCTCTCGATCTCAACTGTTGAACCAATTACGAAACAATCTGGCGCGAGCTCAGCTTCGAATGACCCAGCAGGCCAATAAGCATCGGGTGGACAGCTCCCTAGAGGTAGATGATTATGCGTTCATCAAGCTCCAGCCTTACAGGCAGCATTCTTTGCGTAGGAGATCATCTCCTAAGCTGGCAAAACGATACTATGGTCCATTCAGGGTGATGGAAAAGATAGGGGCGGTCGCGTATCGTTTGGAGCTACCCCCGGACAGCAAGATCCATAATGTATTCCACATCTCCATCCTGAAGAAGTGTCGCACACCCCCATCATTTCCTACGCCACATTGGCCGGATGTGTTCTCCAACGCACAGCCATGCATTCAGCCCGGTGCTGTTCTTCGCAGGAGGAGGGTGAAACGTGGACCGGTAATGGTTCCTCAGGTTTTGGTGCAATGGCAGGGTCAGCCACGTGAAGATGCGTCATGGGAGGATGAAGCAGAGATTCGCGCCGACTTTCCAGAATTTGGCCTCGAGGTCGCGGCCTCTTCATATGGGGGGAGCAATGATACGCAAATGGGAGGGACTAGCGTGAGGCGCAGCAATAGGGGATTAGTTCCCTCCAAACGGTTTGACACGCAGGAATTTGTTAGAGGATGATTCTAGAAAATAGTGACGTCAGTCGAGTAACCGTATCTGTCAGTATGTGCTAGGTGAGTGAGGACCTATATAAGCACTAGTGTAGTCTCATGGGGAGAAGCAATTAATAGAATATCTCCTCTTATTTCCCACTCTGCATTTCTGTATATCTCTACATCTCTCTTCTCTATCATCCACATAAAATAAAACCCAAAAAAATGGACCGTCTTATGTTGGGGTCTTGTGATTTCAGATCAAATTATTACCCACAACGTGACTAACTTTCATAAAACAAGTGCTATTGAAGAATATCATGACACGTGTCGTTGATGCAGATGAAAACACATCTTCAGATTCGAACCTCGAACACTGGACTCCGAGATAGCTATTTCATTTTTCAGTTACTACATTCGATCAAACAGATATGTATTAACATCAAGGCACTAATATCCATTTGGTTTTAACGAAAAGCATAAAACCAAATGCAGTGGAGAAGGGCCGTGCATGTTTGAGAGAGATAATGTTACAAACCAACCTCAGTGTAACTCCTTCCTACGGTTAAACATGTGGCGAGAAGGTGTGAATCAGCATGGGGCGCTTAAAATTGTGTGCAAGGCGTGGAAGCTATTTTGGTCTTTATAATTGACGTGAATTATAATTGATCCCAAGAGTAGGGATGATAAGGCACTTTCATATGCTGTTTTAGATCCTTTACACTATTCAGATTTCTAACATTTTTAGTATAAGATTACGCTTTTGGTGTAGTTTATATCTCAGGTTTATTAGAAGAGTTAGAACAAAAGTGCAACAAGAAGGTTGAATCTCAGAGCAAAGAACAACAAATTTGACAAGAGCCGGAAAACCAAGGAGCGCGCGAGAAGCGTAGCTCGCGAGTATTGAGTCGCGCAGAGCAAAGCAAAACGATGATGTCAGCATTCAGCGACAAATCCGGAGCGATGACATCATCACGCGCAAAGAATATTTCTAAGTCTTGTTTTTATAGAGAAAGATATTTCTAAGACTGGTTTTTAGAGATAAAGATGATTTCCAATTTTTTTTCTTGCCTATTTTCTCGCGGAAACCCTAGAAGGCAAGCCTATAAATACAAAGCATAAAGGATATCACAAGAGAGACCGAGAGCGACTTTTAAGGAGAAGAACGCAAAGCTGCCGGCAAGTCCGAGACTTGTTGTTTTTCATACAAACCTTGAGATGAATATGTTCAGCATGTCTAACTAACTTTGTGAATTAAGTTCGGACTTTGAACTATGAATAATATGTTTTGAGGTTTATTCTTAATGCATGACCTGCTTAGGTTGGGTAGTAATATCATATATACCCTTACCGGAATAAATGTGTAAGTTATTAAGCCTTTACCGGACGTGAACAATCTGTCATAGATCTTTAAAAAACCATGATAAACATAAAGTTCATAGTGATAAGTCTAAGCTGAGCTCATCTCTGGTTTATTGTCTAACTCTTGTATTTATATTCTGAGCGCGAGTAGTATTTGCGCTCCTTTTTCTTACTTGTTTACTCACATTCACAAACCCCAATCTTTAGTTTTAGATAAAAGACTACTTCTCACCGTTCCCTGTGAATTTCATCCCTGCTTACCTAGACTATACTAAGGGGGAGAGAGGGATAAATTTGCAGCACTCAACGACGTGCCGTCAAATTTTGGCGCCGTTGTCGGGGAGCGCGC
This sequence comes from Sedum album, assembly GCA_006409495.1. Classification (NCBI taxonomy): domain Eukaryota; kingdom Viridiplantae; phylum Streptophyta; class Magnoliopsida; order Saxifragales; family Crassulaceae; genus Sedum; species Sedum album. Next base: position 37,523 of record QZGG01000322.1, on the reverse strand, counting down.
TAGAGAAGTTTTCTTTTCTTTTCCTTTTATTTATTTGTGTTATTTACTTCTGGTTCTTTCATATAAAAATTCAAAAAAAATAGTTACTTCGAATTTAGTTGTTGTTTTTGTCGTTGCAAGGAAGCTAGTGGTGAGAATAGCGTAATTGGCAGAAGAATAGAGACACCAGACGCGCCAGTGCGTAACGCTGATAATCTATTCGCTCGATTACACCCTGCAGAACTAGACGTGATCAGACGAGAGGTTTAGCGTGATCTTGAGTTTATAATGGCTGCTGAAGCTCAGAGGAACGATGTTCAGCTTCAGAACAATATGGATGTACGCGCGCCACCACCTGTAGCGCGTACCTTCACAATAGGTAGCGCGACGCACCATCAAGGAGATGTTCTGCTCCTCAAGCAGTAAATTTAGCCTTGGTGCATCGTGCTACCTCCGTATGGTCAGTTCGAGTTGAGGACCTAGCTTGTTCACTACATATCAAAGTTTCATGGTATGGCTAGTGAGAATCCAGTTAAACACGTGAGAGAGTTCATCGCTATTTGTGAGAACATGCGGAATTGGAATGAGGATCCGGAATTGCTGAAGTTGAGAGCTTTACCATTCTCGTTATGTGACTCAGCGAGACAATGGCTGATGCCCCTAGCACCCGAATCTATAAGGACGTGGCCTGAGTTGCAACAAATTCTATCCTGCGGCTAAGGTGTCCCTACTCAAAGAAAGCTAGCCGCACCAAAGCGCTGCATGGGGATTGTTGCAAAGTATTATGAGCGGTTCAGGGAACTAGAAGGAACTGCTACAATCATGGACTTCCTGAGCAGTGTTAATTGAGAATTTCCTCAACGGACGTGCTAAGAGGAACTCGGGTTTGCTGAATGCTTGCGCAGGAGGCAATGTGAGGAATATGTATCTGGAGGATGTTTTGGAATCTGATAGAAGACACTACGGACCAAGTCAGATATCAAGTGTCCTTAGAGAACAACCGCGCGCGTTCTCTGCATCAAGTGGATGTCACTGGAAAATCAAGGAACTGAAGGTTATGATGCAGAGGATGATGATGAAGCAGAGTCCCGAGATCAGACCTTGTGAGTTTTGTCACTCCACAAAACATCAGACCGACACATGTCCCACCCTCTTCGAGGAACAAGCCGATGTGAATGCCATTAAGGGTGGAACAATGGACAAGCTAGGCAAGGACAGCCTTAGTTTGGGTTAGCTGAGAACGTGTTCAGTTGGAAGGCGGAGTAGAACTTTCAGAGACCGCGCGCAACCTAGCGATCCAACTGGCGCGCGACCTTACACGCCAGTTGCTTCCTACAACCCGCCGCACAGACACGCTGAAGGGCCAGCGGAGAATAACCCGCAACCTAGGAGGTCACTGGAGGATATTTTGGGTCAATTGGCAGAAACTGTGCGAAAGAACGAAGAACAGAATGAAAAAAGGTTCAAGCTGATAGAGAACCAACTCACGCAGATTGCCACGGCTGTGAACGAGTTGAAAGCTAGTGATGGTAATCTGCCCTCTCAAGTTATACAGAACCCGAAGGGAGGTGTCAATATGGTGAAGGTAAACATGCCACAACCAGATACAGTTATCACGCCAGTTGACACGCGCGCTACTGATGGCACAGCAGAGCTGAGTCGGGAGGACGAGATAATGCTGGACGATATCCAAGCTAGTCTGAGAATATGCATGGCTCCAGTCTTACCAGAAAAGCTCGCAGACCCTGGGACTTTTACAATTCCATGCACAATAGCGGATACTTGGGCAAGCGAGTGCATGCTTGATCTTGGAGCTTTGGTAACATCTTGCCTTATTCTATTACTCTATTTTGTCTATGGGACCGCTGGAACCTGCAGAGTTTGGACTACTACTTGCAGACAACTCACGGATGGAGGCGAAGGGTAAGGTAGAGGATGTCTTGACACATGTCGGTGAGTTAACGTTTTTTACAGACTATTATGGAGTAGACATAGACAAGCCGAATACGCCTACTAAGGAAACTTTTTTGCTCGGTTGTCCGTTTATGAGAACCGCACGCGCATGTATCGACATCGGTAGAGGTATTGTGACACTAGAAGACAAGAAACGTAAGATCCATTTGGATGTCATAAACCGAGTCAGATTACCGGACGAACCACACATAGATAAACAGGTAAAGTTCCGAGACAAGGTAGTAGACCATAGAGAAAGAAAGTCTGAGACCTTGCGCGCCAACCACAGGGGACCACCTATGGTGCGCCAGAATAATATGAAGGGTAAGCCACCCGATAAGGTTAGCAGAGATCGAGGTCGCGCTCAGTATGATACGTATGACCAACATAGAGAAGCTGAGAAGGTGCGCCGAATGGTCCTACGAAACAGAACCGCAAGAATGAACGATGCGCGAGAAGTAACTCGCTGATAAAGTACTTTTGTATGTTGTTTTAGGTCATTTACACTACTTGTAATTCTAACATATTCAGTATAAGATTACACTTTTGGTGTAGTTTTATGTCTCAGGTTTAACAGAAGAGTTAGAAAAAAAGTGCAACAAGAAGGCTGAATCTCAGAACAAAAGACAACAAAGTTGACAAGAGCCAAAGACCAACGAGCGCGCGAGCAGTGTGGCGCCGGAGTATGGGTCGCACAAAGCAGAGCAAAACAATGACGTCGGCAATCAGTGACAAATTCGGAGCAATGACGTCATTATGCACAAAGAATATTTCTAAGTTCGGTTTTTGGAGATCAAGAAGCCAAGGTTGAAGAAACTAAACAAGGGTTCAAAGAACGATTTCGCCCTGGCTTAGGACTTGGATCCGAATTAGAGACTCAACCAAAACCAGCAAAATTACCAGCAAAGGAAACCTGTGATGGAACTTGCCAGAACAGAAAAGGTAAGAAGAGACAGAGGAAAGTTCCCGTTCACTCACACCCCTTCACCAGTGATAAGGAGAAAGCATACCAGATTTGGCTGGAGCAAGCCAAGAATCAAGGAAAGATAAAAGTAGACCTCACATGTACAAAGCAGAACAAGTCCATTCCGGTTGGTCTAAGAACGTACGCATATCTGAAAGAGCACATGGTTTGCTATTATTGTGGAAAATCAAGACATCTCATTAGAAATTGTGCTCTCAAGACCAAGACAGTCCAGAAAGTAGAAACTCAATCAAAAAGGACATTTTTTGGAGTTGAACGTCAGCCACAGATTAGTAATACTCAAAAAGCTTTCCAAGGTCAACACATGTCCAGAATGAATGCGCAGAACACAGTAGGTAGAAAGGAGAAAAGGATCCCTATTCCGAACCCAGAAAAACCCCTATAACTAAAATTAAATTAGAAAATAACTTACCAGTTACCTCACCTGCCATTATATCTATTGTTTCTAAACCCAGTAAGCCCAAGCTTTTTTGGGTTCGTAAAAACTAATCTGATCATTACAGGTTGAAGTGACAGTTCCTGTTACATTGACAGCGCATGCTCCGTACATATGACAAGAAACTTAAGATGGTTCGCCTCACTTCAAGATCACGCTGGAGGACAGATATCCTTTGGCAAAAAAGCATCTGGCGAGAGTTTTGGTCTAGGGAAGGTACGTATTTCTAATAAACTGCAAGTTGGTAATGTTAATTTGGTTGATAGTCTGAGATACAATTTGTTAAGTGTAGCACAACTGTGTGAGAAAGGTAAGAATAAGGTAACTTTTACTTCTGATGGTTGTGAAGTTGGGTGCATAAGTACATGTAAGGTGATACTTAGAGGGATATGCACGAACAATGTTTACAAGGTGGATCCATCATTCATCTCTGAGGAGGAGACTTGCCTATCCATCATTGTTGATGACACAACTCTGTGGCATAAGAGGTTTGGGCATGCAAACCTCAGGCTCCTATCAATACTATACAAGAAAGATCTTGTGGTAGGGTTACCCAAGGTAAATGAAGACATCAACAACATTTGTGGTGCTTGCGCACAATAAAAGTAGGTGCAATCCACATTCAAGCCCAAGGGAACGGTAAGTACTACAAAGCCATTGGAACTAATCCACATGAACATATGTGGACCAATGCGAACAAAGAGCAAAGCTCGTAACCATTATATTCTTGTTATTGTTGATGATTTTTCACGCTATACCTGGGTTTTCTTTCTTGCATGGGTAACCGTTACTAAAAAACAACTTAAATACTTTATTGTGACTATTCGTATTGACCATGGAACTGAGTTTGAAAACTCTCAGTTCCTATCGTTTTGCAGAAACAAAGGGATAAGTCACAACTTCTCAGCCCCCGGACCCTATAACAAAATGGAGTCTTAGAAAGGAAGAAAAGAACACTAGAAGAAATAACTAGAACCCTCTTGATTGCTAGTGGTCTTCCGAAAAACTTTTGGGCAAAAGCATTAAACTCAGCTTCTTATATATTTAATCGTATTTCTGTTTGAATATTTTTTGGAGAAAACTCATTATGAATTGCTGAGAGGAAGAAAGCCTAATGTTTCCCATTTGAGAATTTTTGGATGCAGGTGCTATGTACACTGTAACAGAAAGGACAACTTGGGCAAGTTTGATCCTCAAAGTGACGAAGGAACTTTCGTTGGCTGCTCCTCCCAGAGCAAGGCCTATAGAGTGTACAATCGCCGCCTCAAGAAAGTAGAGGAAAGCCTGCATGTCATATTCGATGAGGAAATTATGGGAGGAAATCTGGTTGAAGATGCACAGTCAACACCTCTTGAGTATGAAGAGGACTTCACCATGACTGATGGAACCAGCTGGGTTGAGGTCCCTGAGGTTCCCGAGTCTCCCATCAACCCCCTCAAGCAGATCAAGTCACGAGATAAGAAGAAACTCAAATGGAAACTTATGAAGCTGAATTACCAGGCAGTAACTCAGGGGGAACTCAAGAGTTGGAAGAAATGGGTGAAGTGCATATGGAAGAAGAGGATGACCCTGGAAGTGAAGAGGAGCAGCTGATCGTGGTTCCTCGTAAAAGTAGTGAATGGAGCGTATTTATACAATCCATCAAAACGTAAAATCCCATGATTGAAATATATTATTTCATGTATTATTTCACTTTTGTGTGTGATTGATAGAGCACTTTTGTATGCTGTTTTAAGTCCTTTACACTGCTTAGATTCTAACATATTTAAGTATAGGATTACGCTTTTGGTGTAGTTTTGTATCTCAGGTTGACTAGAAGAGTTAGAACAAAAAGTGCAACAAGAAGGCTGAATCTCGGATCAAAAGAACAAAGTTGATGAGAGCCAAAGACCAACGAGCACGCGAGCAGTGTGGCGCGCGAGTATGGGTTGCACAAGAGCAGAGCAAAACGATGACATCAGCAATCAATGAAATATCCGGAGCGATGACATCATCACGCGCTAAGAATATTTCTAAGTCTGGAATTTAGAGATAAAGATATTTCCAAAGCTGATTTTTAGTGATAAGGATATATTCTCTTGCCTAATTATTCGTGGAAACCCTAGAAGGCAAGAGTATAAATAGCAGCTACCAGGAAACTCCAGACATGTACATATTTGCGTAGAAGAGGAGCTCAGAGCGGATTAGAAGGGCAGATCGGAAATCTGCCGGCGCAAGACTGAGACGCGCACTGACGACGCGCGCACCAGGCTATAGAATTTCTACTTGTTGTTTTCATATGAATTTTGAGATGAATATGTTCAGCATGTCTAGCTAACTTTCTGAATTCAGTTTAGACTTTAATCTATGAATTATATGTTTTGAGGTTTTATTCTTAATGCATGACCTGTTTAGTATTATTACTCCGAGCAACTTGCATGATAACTAGTTTAGATAGTTAGGCGAAGCCTTTACCCGCAGACCTAATTATAGACTCTATTATCTAACGTTAAACTATCAGAGGTACGTTACAGTGAATGATAGGAGTAGCACTAGAATAGTTAATCACTACCTTTACCGGATTCGTGGTTAATTAGACTAGGTTGGGTAGTAATATCATATAGACCTTTACCGGAATATATGTGTAAGTTATTAAGCCTTTACCGGACCTTAACTTGCGTGAACAATCTGTCATAGATCCTTAGAAAAACCAGTGATAAACATAGAAGTTCATAGTGATAAGTCTAAGCTGAGCTCATCTTGTATTCATAGTTTACACTTGTATTCATTCTGTGCGCCAGTAGTATACTCACGCTCCTTTTTTCTATCTTTTACTTGTTTAACTCACAAACCCCAATCTTAGTTGTAGATAAAAGACGACTTCTCACCGTTCCCTGTGGATTCGACCCCAGCTTACCAAACTATACTAGTAGGAGAGTCGGGACAAATTTGCAGCACTCAACGACGTGCTCGTCAAATTTTGGCGCCATTTCCGGGAACGCGCTAGAGAATTTTTATTTTCTTTTTCTTTTAGTTTGTTTTTTACTTTTTGTTTTTCTTATATAAAAATCCAAAAAAAATAGTTACGTTTAATTTAGCTGTTGTTTTTGTTTTGTATGGAAGCTAGTGGTGAGAATAGTGTAATCGGCAGAAGAATAGAGACTCCAGACGCCTAGTACGCAACGCCGAGAATATCTTTGCTCGCCTACACTCCGCTGAACTCGAAGCAATCAGAAGAGAAGTACGCAGAGATTTAGAGTTCAGAATGGATGCAGAAATACAGAGGAATGACAACCAGCTGCAGAATAACATGGACGTACGCGCGCCACCACCTGTCGCGCGCCTACCTGCGCAACCAGTGGCGCGACGCACAATTAAAGAGATGTCTGTCCCACAGGCAGTTAACCAACCCTGGTGCATCGTGCTACCTCCGGATGGTCACTTTGAAGTATGGACCCAACTTGTTCACTACATACCCAAGTTTCACGGTATGGCTAGTGAAAACCCAGTAAAGCACGTTAGAGAGTTCGCGGCCATCTGTGAAAACATGAGGAATGGGAACGAGGACCCAGAGTTACTGAAGTTGAGAGCTTTCCCATTCTCATTATGTGATTCGGCTAGACAGTGGCTGATGGGGCTAGCAACTGGATCTATAAGGACGTGGCCTGAGTTGCAGGAACGGTTCTTGGACAAGTTCTACCCTGCGGCTAAGGTGTCGCTACTCAGAAGAGAGATAGCCGTGCCAAAACAATTGCATGGAGAGTTGTTATCAGAGTACTACGAGCGGTTCAGGGAACTTGAAGCGAACTGCTACAATTATGGACTCTCGCAACATGTGCTGATAGAGAACTTCCTCAACTGGCTTACTGAGATGGAACTCAGATTGATGAATGCTTGCGCAGGAGGCAATGTGAGGAATATGTACCCGGAGGACGTTTGGAAATTGATTGAGGATACTGCGGATCAAGTTAGATATCAGGTATCCTTAGAAAACAATCGCGCCAGATCACTGCATCAAGTGGACGTTACTGGAGAAATTAAAGAGTTAAAAGATATGACGCAGAAACTGATGATGAAGCAGAGCGCCGATATTAGACCATGTGTAAACTATAAATCAAAGATGAGGTCAGCTTAGACTTATCACTATGAACTTCTATGTTTATTACGGGTTTTTAAGGGTCTATGACTGGTTGTTCACGCAAGCTAAGGTCCGGTAAAGGCTTAATAACTTACACATATATTCCAGTAAAGGTCTATATGATATTACTACCCAACCTACTCTAATTAACCACGAATCCGGTAAAGGTAGTGATTAACTATTCTAGTGCTACTCCTATCATTCACTGTAACGTACCTCTGATAGTTTAACGTTAGATAATAGAGTCTATAATTAGGTCTATGGGTAAAGGCTTCGCCTAACTATCTGAACTAGTTATCATGCAAGTATGCTCGGAGTAATAATACTAAACAGGTCATGTATTAAGAATAAAACCTTAAAACATATGATTCATAGATTAAAGTCTAAACTGAATTCAGAAAGTTAGCTTGACATGCTGAACATAATCATCTCAATATTCATATGAAAACAAAAAGTAAAGACACTATAGCCTGGTGCGCGCGTCGTCAGTGCACGTCTCAGTTTTGCGCCGGCAGTACTGCGATCTATTCTTCTAATCTGCTCCAAGTCGCCTCTCTATGCAAATATATACATGTCTGGAATTTCCTGGTAGCGGTGTATTTATACTCTTACCTTCTAGGGTTTTCACGAATAATTAGGCAATAGAATATGTCCTTATCACTAAAAATCGGCTTTGGAAATATCTTAATCTCAAAATTCCAGACTTAGAAATATTCTTTGCGCGTGATGACGTCATCGCTCTGATTTTGTCGCTGATTGCTGACGTCATCATTTTGCTCTGCTCTGCACGACCCATACTCGCGCGCCACACTGCTCGCACGCTCGTTTGGCTTTGGCTCTTTTTAACTTTGTTGTCTTTTGTTTCGAGATTCAGCCTTCTTGTTGCACTTTTGTTCTAACTCTTTCAATCAACCTGAGATACAAAACTACACCAAAAGCGTAATCTTATACTAAATATGTTAGAATCTAAGCTGTGTAAAGGACCTAAAACAGCATACAAAAGTGCTCTATCACCAAGCCCATCCGATGTATTATAGTGCTGTGTTTTCATGGGCTTCGATGGACTTTTTTTCGTGTCGGGCTCTTGATGGGCTTCAGGCCGGCCTTATGCTTTTTCCAGCCTTGGGCCAAATGTTAATGCCTAGGTGACGCCTTATGGAAGGATAATGATCGTTCTCAACCGATACAAGTTAGGTCAAAGAAAGTTAGGACATTTGTTGGGAAGGTGCTAGTAAGGAAAAAGAAGAAGAAGGCTAGAACAATATTCCAGACTGAGATAAATCTCCAGTGCACTCGCGCGCAATTACCTCATGAGATGTCACATTCAGTTTATCTAAACTAAAAAAAACAAAAAATTTAACCTAAACTACTCCTAAGATAGATGTACTACTACCCCCACACTTAAACAAAAACGTGTCCTCACGTTATGCACAAGTAGTAAAGAAGGCAATAGTAATGACAGGTTACCTCCCGGAAGTGCCGTGGTTTAACGTCGCTGGCTCGACAGTACCTTATTTGGTCAATGCCGTGGTATTTCTTCAATGTTCGATTGAGTCGACGCGCGGGTCCTGTTGCGCGACTTCTTGCGCGCGCGGGTTGCAGTGCGCGCGTCTGCTGGGTCTGGGACAGGTCCCTCTTGCTCACCTGGTGTCAGAAGATCGTACTCTTGTGCTGGTGGAATTGGGCCAGAAAGATACTGCTTTATTCGCTGGCCGTTCACCTTGAAGCGATGATGATCATTCTCATCTTCGAGTTCAACGGCACCGTGAGCGAAGATCTTTGCGATGGTGAACGGTCCGGTCCATCTACTTCTCAATTTTCCTGGCATGATCTTCAAACGAGAGGAGAATAGCAAAACTTTATCACCAATGTTGAAAGAACGACGAAGAATAAACTTATCGTGATATAGTTTGGTGCGCAGTTTATAGTCGCGCGCGTTGTCATATGCGTCTGCGCGCACCTCATCAAGCTCGTTCAAATCCAACATCTGTTCACGCCCTGCACTATCCAAATCCAAGTTGCATGTACGTAATGCCCAGTAAGCCTTGTGCTCTAATTCCACCGGAAGGTGACATGCTTTTCCGTAGACCAGTCTTAAAGGGGAGGTGCCAATTGGTGTCTTGAAGGCTGTCCTATATGCCCATAGCGCGTCATCCAAACGGAGGCTCCAGTCTTTGTGTGTTGGCTTGACCATCTTTTCAAGTATACGCTTGATCTCTCTGTTGGAGATCTCGGCTTGGCCGTTTGTTTGTGGATGATAAGCCGTAGACGTTCTATGTTGTACCCCATAGTGTTTGAATACCTGCGCCACCATCCTGTTACAAAAGTGAGTTCCTTGGTCACTGATCAGTGCCTTGGGTACACCATAACGGCAGAAAACGTTAGTGCGCTAAAAAATCAGTAACAGTTTTAGCATCATCTTTTCTTGTAGCTCTGGCCTCAACCCACTTAGATACATAATCTACAGCTACAAGAATGTATTCAAAACCGAATGAGGGAGGAAAAGGACCCATGAAATCTATTCTCCATAAATCAAATACCTCGTCGACCATGATAGGCATCTGCGGCATTTCATTGCGCGCGGATATGTTACCCGCACGCTGGCATCTATCACAGCTCTTGCAATGTGCATATGAATCCCTAAACAAATGTGGCCAATAAATCTTGAATCTAGGATTTTCCTACTAGTCCGTCTAAGGCCAAAATGCCCACCACATGCATGTTCATGGCAGAAAGCTAAAACTGATTCTATTTCATGATCTTGGACACAACGTCTAAGTACTTGGTCTGGACCTATTCTAAATAAGTACGGATCATCCCATATATATAGTCTAGCATCATGCTTCAATCGTAATCTCTGCGGTTTATTAAAAGATGGGGGAAACGTGCCAGTGACCAGGTAGTTCACAATGTGAGCATACCATGGTACCTTACCCTGTAGTGTCATTATGTGCTCATCTGGGAAGGTCTCCGTGATGATCCCTTGATCCTCTTCCTTGACTATACGACTCAAGTGATCTGCTACCGTGTTGTCCGAGCCCTTCTTGTCATTGATTTCTATGTCGAATTCCTGCAAAAGCAATAACCAACGCATAAGTCTCGGCTTAGTTTCCTTCTTGGACATTAAATACCTTAGAGCCGCGTGGTCTGTTATTATTATGACTTTGGTCCCTAGAATGTATGCACGGAATTTTTCTAGGGCAAAAACAATGGCCAGCAGTTCCTTCTCAGTGGTCGTGTAATTCCGTTGCGCGGGATCTAGTGTGCGCGAGGCGTAGTAGATGGCGTGTGGTTTCTTGTCCTTGCGCTGACCAAGTACTGTGCCAACACCATAGTCACTTGCGTCACACATCAACTCGAATGGCAGGTTCCAGTCTAGCGCCTGCAGTACTGGCGCGCTAGTCAGTGCGTGTTTCAGTGCGTCGAACGCTGCGCGACATACATCTGTGAAATTAAACACCACATCCGAAAGGACATGTGAATGTTGTCTTTTCTTGGTCCTCTGCAGCTATGGGAATCTGATTATATCCTGAAAATCCATCCAAGAAACAGTAATGCGGCTTACCTGCCAATCGGTCAAGCATCTGATCTATAAACGATAGGGGGAAGTGGTCCTTGCGCGTCACTGCATTCAGCTTTCGGTAATCTATGCACATGCGCCAACCGGTTTGTATTCTTTTTGATACCAGTTTTATTGCTGCGTTTTACTCTACTGTGATCCCACCTTTCTTCAGAACAACATGAATTGGGCTTACCCACGTCTTTAACTTCGGATGAACCGCTGGTGTTGCCTTCTTCTCCGCATGCGTCTACTAGTGCGCCAATTTGCTGGCGTGCCATCTCCTCGTCCACTGCATCATCAATGATATCCAATGCATTTACCGTGGAATCATCATGTGGAAACTGCATCCCCTTGAATATATTGAAGTGTATAATCTCACCATCAACTTCCATCGAAAGAGTCCCCTTCCATACGTCAATTCTTGTTCGTGCGGTCATTAAAAAGGGTCGGCCAAGCAAAACTTGAGCCGTGTCCGTGGATACGTTTCCTTCCATCTATAAGTGGGATGTTGATTTCCACCTTATTGAACAAGTCATATAGCTCCTGATCTAGCTCGGTTTTCTTAGGTTTTTTGCTCTGGGTGGGGAAAGGAAGTGGTATGTTGCTGCTAGATTGGCCCTCTGTCTCTGTAACAGGTGCGCTTGATTCTGGCGCTGAGTCTGGAAACTGTGCGTGCGCGCTTTTCCTTGCGCGAGTGATCTCTGGCGCACCAAACGTTTCCTTGCCTGATCTAAGTAGCACTGCATTGACACCATTCTGTATTTTGGCTTTGGCTGTTGGCTGCTCCTGGTTCTTGCTTACTGTCTCTGCCAACTGACCCACAATTTCTTCTAATGACTTCTTTGGCTGCTGGTTGTACTGCGCTGACCCTTCAGTGCGTTTGTGCGGCGGGTTGTAGGAACCAGCTGGCGCGTAAGGTCGCGTGCCAGTGGGTACATAAGGTTGCGCGTGCCGGTCAGCGCGCGGTCTTTGGAAATTTTGCTCGTTCTTCCAACTAAACCCGTTCTCAGCTAAACCAAATCTAGGTTGTCCTTGCCTAGCCTGACCATTATTCCGCCCTCCTCTTGCATTAACATCTGCGTGTTCTTCGAATAGGGAGGGGCATGCGTCTGTCAGATGGTCTGTGGCGTGACAGAATTTGCATGGTCTCGTATCGGTGCTCTGTTTCATCATCAGTTTCTGCATCATATCCTTTAACTCCTTAATTTCTCTAGTAACATCCACTTGATGCAGAGATCTAGCACGGTTGTTCTCCAAAGAAACCTGATATCTAACTTGATCGGCCGTGTCCTCCATTAACTTCCATACATCCTCCGGATACATGTTCCTCACATTGCCTCCTGCGCAAGCATTCAGCAATCTGAGTTCCATCTCAGTAAGTCCATTTAGGAAGTTCTCGATCAACACATGTTACCGGAGTCCATGACTGTAGCAGTTCGCTTCTTGTTCCCTGAACCGCTCATAGTACTCAGATAATGACTCTCCATGCAACTGCTTCGGCGCGGTTAGCTCTCTTCTGAGTAGTGACACCTTAGCCGCAGGGTAGAACTTGTCCAAGAACCGTTCCTGCAACTTGGGCCACGTCCTTATCGAACCGGGTGCTAAGCCCATCAACCATTGCCGAGCTGAATCACATAATGAGAATGGGAAGGCTCTTAACTTTAACAACTCAGGATCCTCGTTCCCATTCCTCATATTCTCACAAATAGCCGCAAACTCTCGCACGTGCTTCACCGGATTCTCACTAGCCATACCATGGAACTTAGGTATGTAGTGAACAAGCTGGGTCCGTAATTCAAAGTGACCATCCGGGGGCAGCACGATGCACCATGGCTGATTAATTGCTTGAGGAGCAGACATCTCTTGAATGGTGCGGCGTGCCACTGGTTGAGCAGGTACGCGCGCGACAGGTGGTAGCGCGCGTACATCCATATTGTTGTTTGGCTGATTGTCGTTTCTCGGCAGTTCAACATCCCCTCTGAACTCCAGGTCTCTGCGTAGTTCTCTTCTGAGTGCTTCGAGTTCGACAGGGTGTAGAGCAACGACGTTATCGCCATTGCGCCCTGGCGCGTCTGGCGTGTTATCCATGCGTCTGCCGATCACACTATTCTCGCCAATATCCTCCATGCACAGACAAAAACAACAGCTAGATTAAACGTAACTAATTTTTTTTTGGATTTTTATATATAAGAAAAACAAAAAGTAAATAACAAATGAAAAGAAAAAGAAAAGAAAACCTCTCTAGCCGTTCCCCGGCAACGGCGCCAAAATTTGACGAGTACGTCGTTGAGTGCTGCAAATTTATCTTGGCTCTCCTACTAGCATAGTCTTGGTAAGCTGGGGTCGAATCCACAGGGAACGGTGAGAAATATCCGTTTAACTACAAACTAAAGATTGGGGTTGTGAGTGAAAACAAGTATAAGAAAAGAAAACTGTCGCGCAAGTTGAACTGGCGCACAGTCAGAAAGCAGTCACGCAAGAAGTAAATAAATATGCAAAAGATGAGCTCGGTTCAGATTCTTCACTATTAATTTCCATGTTTATCATTAGTTACTAAAGATACATGATATAATGTTCACGTAGCTTAAGGTCCTGTCACAGCTTAATAACCAACACATACATTCCGGTCAAAGTCCGTATGATATTATTACTCAATCTAGTCTAGTCGACCACGAATCCGGTCAAGGTAGCTATCAACTATTCTAGTGTCACTCCTATCATTCACAATCACATACTTCTGATAGTTTAACTATAGATAATAGATTCTACAACTAAGTCTGCGGTGCAAGGCTTCGCTTAATTGTCTAACATACTTATCATGCAATTGAGCTTGGAATAATAATACTAAACTTATCATGCAATTAAGAACAAAACCTCAAAACATGTAATTCATAGATCTGAATCCAAACCGAATTCAGTAAGTTAGCTACTCATACTGAATGTATACATCTCAAACATGAATATTGAACAACTATAATGACAAAACAAATCTGAGTGACGCGTCGTCTGGCTCGCGTTGGCAGCTTGCGCGCACGGTTAAGTCAGAATTCCGCTCTGAGCCGTTAGGTCCCCTCTGCGCGCACTATGTACATCCATTGTGATTTCTTGGCAGCTGCATATTTATAGTCTTGCCTTCTAGAGTGTATGGGAGTAGATGGAGGGGAACAAGGAGGAAAGTGATGGGGTGAGGAATGGTATGTAGGGATGTAAGAGGCGGCGGAATGGAAAGAGCTAGGAGAGTGAGCATAGGTGGCATGAGGTTCTTGGCCTTGATGAGGAGGAGAGTCATTGGGAGTACGGATTCGGTTGGAAGGTCCTTCTCCTCTCTTCCTCTTTGTAACTTGCTCTACCGCACGTAGAGGACGAAAAGGCCTTACAACCCACCGATCATTCCCCCACTCAATCATGTGCATTTGGCACATCCTCCTAACATCAAGCACTTCTTTACGTACGGGAGGGAAGTGGTCCACGGAGAATCCTAAGTGTATGGCAATCCATGTGATGATAGCTCCGCCACCTAAAGCCTTTGCCTTAGCATTAGGCTTTTGGTACTCTTCGAATTGTCTTGTGAGCATTTGTACCAAGTCAATCTTCTTCCTCTCCTTAATCAACCTCATGCAATCTAAGTCATGCTTGTAGACATGCCTTCCTCCATCCTTCCTCACAAAAATAGCCAAAGAGACAAGTCTATGTATCACCTTATACCTCCTCACCCAAATCATAGTGGATGGTTCGGGAGACACAAATGTTTCAATCCTTTTGGTGATCTCCTCCCAAAACCGGTTCCGTCTAAGGGGATCATTCCTAGGATAGACTCCCGCAACACTTCCTACCTCATCATCATTCATTGCGTCACTAGGAAGGTTGTCCTCCATACCTAAGATTTCCCTTACTTCATCCTCCCTAAGTCTCCACCATATCTCCTAATCTAAAGTTCCATCCCATCACATACCTACACCTTCCATCTACCATGCCTTCATCTACATCTCCATCAACCCATTCGGCACTAAATGTACACATGAGTTCCTTGACCATTCTAGGGTAGGTACCCGGATCTTCCCTCAACAAGAATCCTAATCCACAATTATCTAACAATTCATGGATCTTACCTCTTTGCATGTGAGGAAGATAGTCAATCTCATCAAGCTTAGGGAAGAGGGTTCCCGGTATCTTGAAACCTTCATACATCATGTACCTCTCTTGCTCTTCTCTCCTTTCAAATTGAAGAGGTTCCCCAAATGGATATGGAATGAGGCTTGGGGTGTCCGAATTGGTTAGGAGGAGGGGAGGTTGCTCATGCATGCGAGTGGATGATGATGATCTAAAGGGATTCCATCTTCTAGCCATTGATGATGATGGATTTGAGTGGTTTTGGATGAGTTGATGAGTTGAGTAAGGTTGTGGGATGAGGAGGTTTGGAGCTTAGGATGCTTAGTGAGAGAAGTGATGTTGTGAAAAATGAGGAAAAATGGGTCAAATAGGGAAAATCATTTGAGGGAATCAAGAATAGGACGGCCGAGCAGAATTGCTCTCTGGACACTACTGCAGATCAGATTTATAACAGCGCTTGTTTTTGCTATTTAACAGCGCTTCTTGAAGCGCTGTTGAAACGAGTGCTGTTGTAAATCACTGATTTATAACAGCGTTTTTTATAAAAAGCGCTGATGATTATAAGCATTTTTTACAGCGCTTATTTATTATTAAGCGCTGTTAAAAATGCCTATAAACAACAGCGCATTTTTCAAAAAAAGCGCTGTTATAAATCGAAGATTTACAACAGCACTCGCTTCAACAGCGCTTCAAGAAGCGCTGTTAAAGATCAAGAAAAAAGCGTTGTTAAAAATAATAACTCACAGCCACGCGTAAAACCAAAAACGAGGTCGTTTAATTAACATATTACACAGCGTTTTTATTTAAGCGCTGTAAAATAATAATTATTTTTAATAATTAGAAAATTAAAATAATTCGAATATTAAATAATTCAAATTAAAGTGTTGTTAAATATTTCGCAATAAGATATTTATTATAATATTTTCGGGGATTAGAAAAAACAGTTATTGAAATTTAATAATAATTAAAACCGCTTTAAAAGGCAATCAATTTTATTTAAATCGTAATATTACAATGAAATTGAAATCGATTTTTTTACTAAAACCCTAGCCTTCTTCATGCTGAACGAGCAACTCGGTGCTCGTCTTGAATTTGTCACATTCTCTTCGACATTATCACAAAATTAGACAAATCTGCAAGAAAATAATAGTGTTAATATAAAACGAAACAAAACATAAAAGCTTAACGAAAAAATTCAATATAAAACACCAAAGCTCAACAAAAAGGTGTTTATCCTTACTCGAATCGGTGAAGAACTAAAATAATTTGACACAAAAATTTCAATGTAAAGTTAGATATATATAGAAAGATTGTAGCGGGAAGTTTGGGCGCGTAATTAAAAATTCTGAAATTTTAAGTATGGAATGTGGACCGTTAGATTATTTTAAGCAACGATTGGGATTGAAATCTTTGCGAAACTGAGTCGACCAATCACGTGATTTCTCTCTTTAACAGCGCTTAAAATATTTAAACGCTGTTAAAGAGTATTTTTTTAAAGTAAATCGAATTAAAAAAAACGTTCAACAGCGCTTATCATGTTTAAGCGTTGTCGTATAATATTTACAACAGCGCTTAAACATAATAAGCGCTGTCGTAAACCGTTGATATTTGTTTTGTTTTTTCTTTATAATTTATTGATTTGTAAAAAACAAATTTAGTTGAAAATTTGATTTATGAAGCTAATTACTCATTTACTTCAAAAATAATTATTTACTTGCATTTTTGTTGTGTTTTGATTAATGAAAAGTATAGTTGATCAAAATGTACATTGTTCAACCTATTGCTTAGTAAAAAGACACATTACAAATTTTTAAATGACAACGATTTCAAATGCTTATATATGTTCTCATGATATTTTAATAAATTGAATGTTACTTATTGAGTTTTTAAATTCTTAACTTAACAACACCTTTAAAATATATAACCTGATTTTTTAAACTTAAAAAATAGTAAAAAATTGTCTTTTACAGCGCTTTTACATGAAATAAGCGCTGTAATATATAAATTTTTTCGATTTAAAAATTATTAATTATGAATTTACAGCGTTTATTTGAAATTAAACACTGTTAAAAGTAATTATTTTATTATTAATTTTAATATATATTACAGCGTTTATCTATTTAAACGCTGTTATAATTAGGGTTTGGATTTAGGGGTTAGAGTTCGGGGTTCAGGGTTTAGAACCCTAATTACGACAGCGCTTTTTTAAAATTAAACGCTGTTAAAAGTTAATATATATTACATCGTTTATTTATTTAAACGCTGTTATAATTAGGGTTTGAATTAAGGGTTAGGGTTCGGGGTTCAGGGTTTAGAACCCTAATTACGACAGCGCATTTTTAAATTAAACGCTGTTATAAATTAATTTATTAATTGAAACATGATAAATTAGTCATAATATATACACCTCCAAGCACAATAGTTGCCAACATCACTTGGACAAAATAGTACCATGCATGTCATCCCTCCCAAGCATATATACATGCCATCCCTCTCAAGCATATATACATGCATCCATCCCAAGCATATATACATGCATCTCTCAAGTTCAACTAGCATTTTAACTAATGTTCTAAATCAGAATACTTCAAAATCAACTATTTAACAATAATAACTACGTTTCCTTATATAGGAAAACAACAAAACTCTAAAACAAAAATAATAAAATATTCAAAAATAATGGAAAAATACTAAAAATTCAAAAAAATAGTAAATGATCGAATTTGCCCAACAAAGACCGATTTGTTTGTCGGGCACGTCGTTCTCTTCGAAACGATATATTATGGGCCCAATTCTGACATTGGGAGCTCAAAAACTGCTAAAATGCACCTATAACGTGCACCTTCTTACAGTGATTCATATTGTTCCAAAATTCAGCATCCTCTGTTCTGTATCAAGTACTTTAATAGGTAAAAATCAGAGCATTATTATTTTTAGGGTGTTTCAAAAATTTTAAAAAAAATCAGAGCGCTGTTATAAATATCAATTAAGACAGCGCTTATTTAAAAGGTGCTATCGTATATAAACAACAATCCTTATATTAAAAGCGCTGTCTTAATTGATATTTACAACAGCGCTTTTTATGAAAAACGTTGTTATATATGTTACATAAGACAGCGCTTAAACTAAAAGCGCTGTTCTATAATTTTTACAGCGTTTTTAAAAGAGACGCTGTGCTAAATATATTTACTACAGCGCTTTATCATTAAAGTGCTGTTAAAACGCTATTTTTTTAACAGCGTTTTTTTTCAAGCGCTGTTAAATATATAATCTGTACTAGTGGGAGTTGGTCGGCCGAGCAGAATGATTATGCGGGGAAAGAATATTTCTGCTCGGCCCTGGAAGAATTCTGCTCGGCAGAGGTTTAGTGTGTGTGATGAAGAGTTGGTAGTCAGTGATTTTTGCTCGGCCAGAGGAAAATGCTGCTCGGCCAGAGGAGAATTCACTGATCTACTAATGAAGTCTGCTCGGCAGAGGTTAATAGTTGCTCGGGAGAGCAGGATTTGAATACCATTCGCGCTCTAAGTTCTACTCGGCCGACTTATAACTTCACCTACAAAAGACCTCGGCCTAGGACATCTAAAATGAGCTCATTCATGTTAATCTAAACTAATGAACAATGTGCAAAATTTCTAATGTGAAGATCATAGAAATGGAAATCATAAACACACACACCATAAAGTTCAAACACAAAGTTCACAAAACATAGAGTTCAAACATGAAAATCAAACACATAAAGATCTAGCAAAGGAGATCAAGCAAGGGAATAACACTTAGACAAATAAATGTCTTCATTCTTCATTAGCATCCTCATCTTGCTCCTCATGATCTCCCCTATGTGCCTCGGTCCTCTCCATCTCTTCCATCACCTCATCTATGGTGATGTCGTTCTCCATTTCCCTTCCTTCACTCGCCGCGGTGAATATGGGAACCTCGGGCCTATAAAATCCTTCGGGATGTGGTGGTGGCCTATACCCTTGGCAACCCATGTGTGTAGTGATCAAGGAGAAGGTCTCGTGCCCCCATTGCACGAGCTCATTTATATAAGCGTTTGAACGCTCTCTTTCCAATCTCATCCTCTCCATCTCCTTGGCCATTTCATCCATTCGGTTAAAGATTGCATTCAAGGGCATGGAGGATTCCCTTGTTCCATACGTGTGGTCCTAGCGGTGAAGGTTGGTGATTTTCCCTAGCTTCCTCAACCGGTTCTTCCTCAACAAATCTTCTTTTGTTCGAAGCTCTTTGCACCCGATAAGGGCCTTCAACCCAAGATTTGTCCTCATTCAACATTTGCATGATATCATTCTCTTCACATTAAGCACCTCTTCTTCAAACATGCATCCAAGTCAAATTTAAATAAGATCCAAAGCGATCAAAGTGATGATCGTTCCTCCACCCAAAGCCTTACTCTTGGACTTACCACTTTGGTATGTCTCAAACATCCGAGTAAAAATGCCTATCAAATCAAGCGTCCTCCCTTGCTTATCACCATCATAGCATCCAAATCCGCCTACTAACCATCTACCTCCATCCTTCCTTATAAAGATGGCCATGGAGATGATCCTATGTATAACTCTTCCATCTCGGGTTAGTAATCAAATTAGATGATTCCGAAGAACCAAATGAAGTCCTACCCTCGGCTATCTCCGCCCAAAATTCATCTCTTTCTCTTCTTGAAAAGGAAGGATAGATACCTCTCCTACTCACTTCATCCTCATCATCTCTAAATACATCCCAAGCATCTCCCTTATCTCACAATACCCACATTAAACTATAACCATTCATCATAAACTCCAACCAACCACAATTCTTTCTCATCCACCATTTCCCATTCCGCACGAAATGTACACAAAAATTCCAACACTAACCTAGGGTATGTACCCGGATCCTCATAAACTATAAATTTCAATCCACAATTTGAAAGGTATCTTTAAGGGAAGTTTCATTCATACCCGCAAGTGTGTTGATCTCTTCTAGCAAGGGTAGAGAGGTGCCTTCACCTTGTACTTCTTGAGCAATGAATACCTTTCCTTAGCCACCTTGTCAAATTTGAAGGGTCCATCACTTGGATAATTCATATCCATAGGTGTAGTGTTGGGAGAGCTAGTGGTGGTGGTGGGTTGGATGAAGGCTCCCTAATAACAATTCCACCACTTCTTGGCATTGGAGGCATGTTAGAAGAAGGTTTCTTACTCTTTGAGGAGTAAGTCACTTTCTCCTTTCCTTGTTGCTCTTTGGAGGCATTGTGGTGGTTAGGGTTTGATGTTGGGAAGTTGGAAATTGGGTTGATTTTGATGGGGATTTGTGTGGGTTTGCAAAGGGTGAGATTTGGGAGCTTTTGCAACAAAAATTAGGAATTTGGTTGAGGATTGAGGAATTAGGGTTTGGTAGGGTTTGAGGTGGTGGAGGCGAATTGGAGGGATGAAGTGGGGGTTGCTCGTGCTATCCTCGGGTGAGTTATTTGGTCTGCTCGGCCGAGCAGATTTTTGGCTAAGTTTAGTCGGCCGAGCAGAATATTCCTATTTGACTCTTCTGCCGAGCAAAACGTCGATGAGATTCAAAACTGCTCGGCCGACCAAATTTCCTTGGACCGAGCAGAATTGTTCTGATCCAAAGTGCATTTCTGAAATTTTCTAAGTGTTGATATCTGCTCGGCCCAGGAAGGATTCTGCTCGGCCCGACCAAAATTCACTGACTTTTATATCAATTTGATACCTTGCTCGGCCGACTGGAGATAAAGTGCTCGGCAGAGGAGATTTCCATACTTAGAATATTTTCCATCTGATCAACTAAGGGAATCTGCTCGGCCCAAGTAAGGATCTGCTCGGCCCCATTAAAATTCACTGAAAGTTTTGGTATCAAAATTTGATACTCTGCTCGGCCCACTAGAATTTACCCGGGAGAGCAGATTTCTGGACTTTGCTTATTTTCTGATCAGGAAATCTGCTCGGCCGACTGGAATAGGTTGCTCGGCCAGGGCAAATTTTACTGCTTCTTCTTGGCTTCAAATTCTTGGTTTGCTCGGCTAAGGGATATTACTCGGCCTAGGAGGGTTTAGGATATATAGAAACTTATGCCTTAAAGTGAAATTTCACGCAAAACTCAAGTCCTAGGCACATCTAAAATCATACCTCCTAGGCAAGAAATCACCCCACACTTAGCTCAAATCATATGTCACAAAAATCATGCAAGCTAAGTGATATTCCAATCAAGCAAACAATCAAGATCTATAGCACCATAGAGCAAGCACAATCACTCAATCAAACCATCAAACATTCAATCAATCAATCAAGCCAATTAAGAGTAAGGGCATGACACTTACTAGCCTAGTTTAACGTCTTGGCTAAGACGTAGCCGAGGCCTTTACTCCAAGAAACACACTTAGTGAGTCCTTTGCTAGGATCCCTCACTAAGCGGTGCAAATAAATCTTTCACTCCAAATCAACTAGCCTTAGCTTGGCTAGCTCTTTATCATTGAAATTCCCATAGTAGTGCTTGAGCCGGTGACCATTAACCTTGAAGATGTCCCATTGAGAGATTTGAGCTCTACATGCCCATCTTCATAAACTTTTAAAATCTCATACGGTCCCGACCATCTTGATTTCAATTTTCCCGGGAATAGCTTGATTCTCGATTGAATAAGAGAACCTTATCTCCTTCCTTGAAGTTCTTCCTAGAGATCTTGCTATCATGCCAAATTTTGATTTCTCTTTGTATAGCTAGCACTCTCGTAGGAATCTCTCCTTATCTCCTCTAGCTCTTGGAGTTGAAGAATTCTCTTTTCCCCGCTTTCTTGAAAGTCAAAATTTAGGCACTTGATTGCCCATCTTCGCCTTATACTCAAGCTCTACGGGTAAGTGACAAGGCTTTCCATAATAAGCCTATAAGGAGACATCCCGATTGGCGTCTTAAAGGCGGTCCTATACGCCCATAATGTATCATCAAGCTTAGACGACCAATCCTTCCTAGAGCTTCCCACAACTTTCTCCAATATAGACTTCAACTCCCTATTTGACACTTCAACTTGGCCACTCGTTTGTGGGTGATAAGGGGTTGCAAGCTTGTGGTAAACTCCATACTTTTTCAGCATTGTCTCTAGGCTCTTTTCTCTAAAGTGAGCTCCATTGTCACTTATTATTGTTCTTGGCACTCCAAATCTGGGAAATATAATCTTCTTGAAAAGCTTGTGTACATTCTTGGCATCACAATTGGGGGAGGCTAAAGCTTCAACCCACTTGGAGACATAATCACCGACAAGAATGTATCTATTCCTCGAGAAGATGGGAATGGTCCCATATAATCAATGCCCCAACGTCGAAAATCTCTATTTCTAGAATGCCTTTTTGAGGCATTTCATCTCTCCTTGAAAGATTTCCTGATCGTTGGCAAGAATCACAAGCTTTGACAAATGAATAAGCGTCTTTGAACAAGCTTGGCCAATAAAACCCGCATTGTAAAACCTTGGCAACGGTTTTAGAACTAGAACCGTGTCCTCCATACAAAGATGAGTGGCAATCTCTAAGAACGGTTTTAGTTGTTGTGATAGCTTGTTGGAGTGTTATATCTTGCTTGTTTTGTGATATTCTTTATCTACCTTGCTTTCTCTTGATTGCTTGATAGGTGAATGTCGACAAGACTTAAAGCAAGAGGAGCACAAAAGCAAGTTCTTGCATCAACCATCACCTATCTCCCTCAACCGCGTTCATTTGCTTGAGAGCTTACACCATTCCCATACTATAAACATGTGGAATTCACATAGGGAATGTGACATTTGCCATAACTTTGGCCATGACGAATACTCTTGTCCATATGATCAAAGGAATGATTATAGAGACTATCATGAAGATATGGACTACATGGGATATGAAGAAGATGAATATGTTCCTCAATCCGAATTCTATACCTTTAGGAACACAAATTCCCATGAAGAGTATGAGGATTACCATCCACCCTATTCACCTTATGATTACATCGAAGAAGTGCCACCACAAGCTCAACAAAGTCAAAGCCAAGAAGAAACCGCTCTTCTTGCATTAATGGCACAAATGGCCGCGACACAAGCTCAACAACAAAAGATGCTTGAGACAACAAAAGGATACTCAATGATTTCAAAATGAGAATACATCCTTGGAGCTTGAAAGACAACTAGCACAACAAGCTCATCCATCAACTTTTCAAGAGGAGTTTCCTTCAAATCTAGAAGACAAAGAACAAGTGGAATCACCCCAATTTGTTGATTACTTTGTCCAAGGCCCTAGTGATCCTCAACAAGAACAACCTTCAAAGGTTGTAAAGGAGCCTCAACAAGTGCTACAAGAAATAATGCCACTAATAGAAGAGGAGGAAGAGGTTCCTACAAAGAAAAAGAGGTCTTGTGAGAAATTCGGATGAAGAGAAAAAGCTACCTCTTCCTAAGCTTGAAGTGTGCAAAGTTGATATAGCTATGGACTTCGTTATGCCTAAATGGTTCTTTGAAGAGGAAGAAGTATATGAAGTTATCAAATATCCCCTCAAAGAAAAGAAGGAAAATGCGAAGAAATGGAAGAAGGCATGAGAATCCAAGAGCTAGGAGAAGAGCTAAGAGATCAAAACAAATGTCTAAGGTGAAGGATGGCTTTGTTGGAGGCAAATATAATCATGTGAAGAGTCAAAAACAAAAGCCTCCAACAAAAGAGAAGCTTAATGGGAAGTCGGCGCGACAAATGCAATTTCCAAAGCGCGGCGACCCATCACTCACTCCTTACAAAGATGTGAGGAGTCCTTGAATATTTATTTGCACCGCTTAGTGAGGGATCCTAGCAAAGGACTCACTAAGTGTGTTTCTTTGGAATAAAGGCCTCGGCTACGTCTTAGCCAAGACGTTAAACTAGGCTAGTAAGTGTCGTGCCCCTATCTTAATTTGCTTGAATGATTGATGATTTTATTGAATGATTGTGCTTGCTCTAGGTTGCTATAGATTTTGATTGTTTGTTTGTTTGAATGAAAGATTACTTAGCTTGCATAACTTTTGTGAATATGATTTGAGCTAAGTGTGGGGTGATTTCTTGCCTAGGAGGTAGAATTTTTGACATGCCTAGGACTTAAGTTTTCATGAAATTTCACGTTGAGGCATAAGTTCCCTATTTTTGAAACCCACCTAGGCCGAGCAAGTTACCCCTTAGTCGAGCAAACCAATAATAGCAAGCCAAGAAAGAGCAGGTAAATTTGTTCTGGCCGAGCAGAATGTTTCAATTGACCGAGCGGATTTCATGAGCATGAAAAATAATCAAAGTCCTTAAATCTGCTCTCCCGGGTAATTTCCATTCGGCCGAGCAAGGTATCAAAATTGATACCCAAAAAGGTCAGTGAATTTTAGTCGGGCCGAGCAGATTACTTTCTATGCCGAGCAGATATCAAGACTTAGAAAAATTCGAAAGGTGCAACTTGGGACCAGACGATTCTGCTTGGTCCGAGGAAAATAGTGGTTGGCCGAGCAACTTTGTGAACCTTGGGCGACGCCGTTTTGCTCGGAAGACAAAGATCAAAGAAGGAAAGATTAATGTTGACCACCATGCACAAAATCTGCTCGGCCGAGGAGATGCACACCATGCTTATGCTTGCTTGCTTGCTTATTTCACTCTTGCTAGTATTTTGTGATGTATTATCTTATGAGTTGAGCTTGCTACTCTTTTTGTGTGTTTCCTTTGAGGTTATTCAAACTTTATGTTTATTGTTATCTTGAATGCTTTATAAGTTGGATAACTTCATATCTCATTATATATCTTGGTTTGGCTTGGTTTTATGATTGTCTCATAAACTCACCTTTATTTCACTCTCTTGATATCTTTGTGAGTTTTAGTGTTGTGCCACAACCAAGATGCATGAAAAGAAAAAAAAACAAGAAAAGCACATGGAGCAAGCATGGATGCATACTAGTCTTCCTTCACACGAGAGAAGTTTCTTGATCCTTCTCTTATGCTTTATTTGATTGCTTAGGGACTAAGCAAATTTTTAAGTGTGGGGTGGGTAGTATGCATGCATTCATACTTTTAATGTTTCATTTCATCAATCATTGATCACTTTTGAGCATTGACACTTGCTTGACATATCACTTTCATCCTAAATTTTTGAAGAAAACTTGAAAATAAGTTTGCTAAGTTTAAGAATACACTTGTGAATTGACTTGTGATTGTGGTTTGTGAAGTTTTCTCGTTGATCATAATGATTTAGGATGATTGAAGTTCCTAACTATTGCATCATTCTCATGAATTGACATCTATACTAGCTTGAATCATTTGATATTAACATGCTCTTTCTTTGCATAATGAATAAGGAGGATAAGGTAGCATATACAAAAAAAGCATGAAGTATCATAGAGTTTCTTGCTTGCTCTTAGGTGACTTTAGTTTAATTTCATGGCTTATGTATTGACTTTGCTTGCTTATATGCTTGATTCTTGCTAATTAGACATATTGCCAAGTTTTAAGTGTGGGGTTGACACCAAAAGCTTACTCAATAGAAAAGAAAAAAAAGAGAAATAGTTATGCAAGTGCCGGGGGTTAGGAAGGTAAGTTCCCCCTCGAAAGTGCTTGCATGAACTCAAAAAAATTATTCAAGTGCCGGGGTTAGGAAGGTAATTTCCCCCTCGAAAGTACTTGAATAGCAAAAAAAAATATTTTTGAATAAAAAAAGAGAAGCTAGAATGTAATTCCCACTAATTCTTGACCTTATGCCTTCTATGCATATTGAGAGCACACTTGCAAGTTGAGTTTGTGCACTTTGCTTGATTGATTAGATTAAAGGATGATCTTTTGCATTATTTGCATAAGCAAGTAAGAATTCTATGCATGATTCATCATTTTGATCGTCTAAACTCCTCTTCTCTTATGGATTATGGTGTTTAGCCTAAAACTTGAGAATGAGTTTAAGTCATGAGCTTATGGACTTGCCCTAGCAAGCATAAGTGATTGACTAGATGATCCATTATGTGTGCTAAACTCCCTTTATGATTTATGCATTGAAATGTAGTAAAACGGTGAATTTGGTGATTGCTAGTTAAGATGTCAAGGCTTTGAATGTTTGCATGTGAAGAATGACATGATTCTTGATCAATTATGTGACATGAGTAAATTGCACACTTCTATATCTTTTTGAGAATTAAAATGACAAACTCTTACTTAGCAAACAATTGGTTGTAATGCATTGTTTAATGGATGATTGTGAACGGGATTTGTGAGTACTCCCTCTTGGAAAACTCTCACGAGACTATAACTCGTCCACTAGGGCAGCCTAGGGGTTTAAAGGCTTGATGCATACGCTAAATGCATCCGTGATGCCTACGAAAGTGAGTTAGGAGTAGTGTTAACTTGCATTTTATTTCCTTAGGATTTAGAGTTAGAATGCTAGGATGATTGTTGCATGATCTTCACATCCTTATGAATTGCTAGCTCATTGACACTTCCATATATTTTGAGCATTCATACTTCATCATATATGTGCTTACTTGTTCGGGACGAACAAGGATTAAGTGTGGGGTGTTTGATAAGTGTGCAAATTCGCAAGTATTTGTACACTTCTTATGCTTGATTCTTGTTTGTTTTCGATTACTTTATGAAAGAATTGATACTTCTTACGCTCATTTTAGGATTTATTCAAGAAGTAAAACCATGGAGCTATCAAATGCAAAAGAGAGCAAAATCAAGACAAAAGCGCACAAAAGAAGCCATAGGAGATTACTTGTCCGAGTTGAGCAAGGAGATCCTCGGTCAAGCAAGGAGGGCCTAGGCCAAGCAAGGATGTGCAAGAAGATTTCTGTTCGAAAAAAGATATTTCTGCTTGACCAAGAAGATTTCTGCTCGGCCAGGTACATAAGAGTTCAGACCAGGCCACCCTTAGTCGGCCGAGCAGGACCTGAGACAGCTCTTTGCTCTCCCGAGCAATGTGATAAAATTGATACATCAAATGTCAGTAGATTCTGCTCGGCCAAGGGAAAATCCTGCTCGACCAAGGGAAAATCCTGCTCGACCGAGCAAATAAGCTGCTCTGACAAGGAAACTGAACTCAGCCGAGGACCTGACTAGCACCACATTCAAACCTGCTCGGCCAAAATATTGAAAGATTGAGGCCTCCATTTAAATGAACCTCTTAGTCCTAACATGCAATGAAAGTTGAACTTAGGATTAATGTTCATAACTAGACTAGTCTATTCATTTTCTATTCATTAAATGTTGCATGATTGATTGTCATCACCTTATATGCTATAGCCTAGGGTCTATAGATCCTTGATCACCTTTAGTTTGCATTTTAATCCTTCAAAATATCATAACCTTTCACAAATTCCCCCAAACTTTTCTTTAGGCATCTCTTATGTAGTATAGACTAGTTAATCAATTCTTACTCATCTCTAGGGATTCGACTCTAGGTCTCCTAGATTTATAAATTGTTTTTGCCGTGTTAGGACATAAAAACTCCACTATAATACACACGTCAAAATGTTTGGGGTTATTTTTGTATATACACGAGCAGTTGGAGTTTACGGTTATTTTTGGAGTTTAAATTCAGCCGTTAGATTATTAAAAATCAACGATCAAGATCGGGTCTCACTTTCCAACAAATATATAATCTTCCTTCTTGAATGGTTCTCTATAAACTTAATTATAAGTATAATACATATTAATTGTAGTATAATCAAAAAATAAAGTTTTAAAATACATGTAAATAAATGTAGAACCGTGAGACTCGATCTCGATTGTTGATACTATTAATCCAATAGATGAGATCAAACTCAACCACTTGGGTTCTTACAAATTCAACTGCCAAATTTATTAAAAATTAACTTTAATCACAACCGTCGGATAATAAAAAATAAAAAATCAACGATCAAGATTAAGTCATTCTATTTCATAAAAACGGATCAGGTAAAACGGACATTTGAGATGTAACATAAAACCTAATCCAAACCATTATAAATTAACTTTGGTGGTTTTCTGTTAACGGCGATATTATAATAAACTCCTTTTGCAAAAAAAATTATAATGGTGGTTTACTGCAAAACACCATATTATAATGGTGGTTTACTGCAATTAACCCTAAAAACAATTCACCAATAATGAAAACAATCAAAAAAGTAGCAATGGATTTTGTCAAAAGTTCATAAAAAATAATACATATCACAGTTACCAAAAAATGAGGAGATGATAATTGTTAGTAAAATCGAATATTAGTTACCAAAAAATAAGGGGATGATAATCATTGCAATATATTTTGAATAGATTCGATATGCCGAATTCTTAATATTCCCTTTACTTATTTAAATGTAAAATATTAGACGAATAAATCTATCTATTAAATTATTTAAATCAAACGGTCATGATTACGTTTTATTTTATAACCTATCTAGCTCGCTTTATTTGATCCTTTCTCCATAATCAAAATATACATATTATTATGATTAATTTATGTTTTTATATCCGGAAACGGGCGGATTTTTTAGCTCGATTGGAGCTTATATATGTATCTATATCCGGCCTCATGACAAAATGGTGTGTGCGGAACTAGCCTATCAAATAGAAATCATGAAGGCATCCTTTCCGACATGAGGATAGAGAGGATCGACTCTTCCGACAAGAAGCTCAAGTTAGAGTAGCTTTCAATTTCCTCCTCAAAGAGATGAAATGCCCCCTAGAGAACAAATCAGGGGCGACAACCGAATTCGAACACTTGAGATGTCGATATTCAGTGGAGATGGCGTCAATGAATGAATATACAAGGCCGGAAGGTATATCCTAGTAAACGGACTTACCAAGCGAGAAGCTCTTAAGACGGCCACATTTGCCTTGAAGACAAGGCCTTTGATTGGTACTCTTGGCACTTCAAATTACAACCAATCTGATCGTGGGAACAATTAAGGAGTCCATCATCAAGCGAGTTTGAGGAGCTGACCAAATCGAACTTAGGGAGAAATTCCTTTCATTTGTCCAACAAAAGTCGGTAATGGAATATCGAGAAAAGTTCGAGAAGATGGCAACCTCTATTGACGAATTCCCTAATGAAATGTTACTAGCCAACTTCCTAAGGGGGCTAAAACCGGAGATATGAGGTGCAGTAAGGCTTCAAAAGCTAGACGAGTTACTTGAAGCTAGTTGAGGAGATGAATCAAAAACCAAAAACCGCGCCTACCCATCGGCTGGAAAGGAGTGACCGACCTTTTTCCACCAAGAGATCAATACCCGCAGCAACCGCCTAACCATCAACATTACCCACACCAGCGCCCTGCTCCACCAATATCAAAGAGAGATGAAAGGTGATCTCGCTGCCGAGAACCATGGCAGCCAGGACATTGATGTTTTGATCGGGCTTTAAGAGCTTTTGAAAAGAAGAACAACGAGGAGCAACCCACAGAGAACGTAGAAGTTAATCTCATCAAGGTGGAAGGACGCACGTCGCACGCGTTGAAAGTCAGGGGAATAATCGACAACCATGAGGTAACATTACCTATCGATAGCGGTGCAACACATTATTTTATTTCTCCTAACCTTGTGAATGAGTTTGGCCTCCTAGTAGTAGACAACAGTCCCTTCAAAGTCACCTTCGCAATAGGAATAACCCAAAAAAGCCGAGGTTTATGTACGGCAATGAAAATCAAACTTCCTGAATGCACTATAAGTGCAGATTTTCTACCAGTCGGTTTAGGAGGGATGGGTGCAATCCTTGGAATGAAGTGGTTGCAAACCCTCGGAGAAACAAAGGTCAATTGGAAGACCTTAACTGTGGAATTTGAGAACTATCGATGTAGAGTAAAGCTGCAAGGAGATCCGTCTTTCAAGAAAGAGAAAGTCTATTGCCTACAGATAGACAAAAAGTGCAATTACTTTGAGAAGAGCATGGTCTAAGCAAGAAGATACCCGCGGAAGGCACACTCCAACAACCCGTGCGTTGAGAGAACCCTTTTTCACGTCAGTCGAACGAAAGATCTCGACACCTCCAGACCCGAAGTCATTGCAACGGAAAGGACTAAGGGATTTCGACCTTGAGAATAAGGTCTTTCTTTGGGGGCGGACATGATGAGACCTCAGAAGCTGACCTCCAACACTTAGCTAAAATTCCACCTCAGAATGTCAGCCCAAGGTCAGCGCACAAGAGTTCAGGCGTCTTTCAAGGCACCAGTCGCTGTCCACACCTGAGGTTCAGCAGCCTTGGAGGGGGTTTAGAGAGTTTGTCCAGCAGCCCAAGAAGTTCAACCAGACCTTTCCCAACCCAGCTAAGATGGCCTAAAGCCCCATAAAAGTGGGCAGCAAAACAGGCTTGTTTTCGGGCTGCAAAAGGCAGCAACACACAGACGAGACTCGGGCTTAGAAGATCACAACTCGCCAGCCCAAAATGAGAACCACGACCCTAAGAAGAAGGATCTAGATATCTCCAGCAGCAATGTCCAGAATGTTCCGGAAGAGAAAGGAGAAGAAGCTGCCAAGAAGACTCTAAAACCGATATCGGGCAAAAAGAAGACCCGATGCATTTAATGAGGGGTCTGCCACCAGTATAAAAGGAGCTCTCCCCTCTCATTTTCATTATCGAATAATTGAAACAATTCCTCTATAATAGGAGCCTTCAGTCCCGGGCAGATTGCCTAAGTATCGAGTAGAGTCTCTGACTCTAATCTAGTCTTTTGTTATCCTTTTCGAAGTTCTTCGCCTCTTTAGGGGGAATTGGGGAATTCAAAGGAAAGTCTTTTGTATTTAGCCATTAGCTATTGAATAAGAATGGCTTCCGCATCTCTGAGTAATTTAGGTCCTATCAAGTAAGTTTCCAGAGCGGAGTTAGATAGAGTGAGGTTGGCTAAGCGCACGGAGGCAACTGGTAGGAGGGAGAGTGGTATTATACGAGAGTTGGAGGAGTGGCTGTGGCGCGAGGAGGTGATGTGGAGGCAAAGGTCTCGAGTCCAATGGCTTAGAGAAGGGGATCGAAACACGGCTTTCTTCCATGCAAAGGCATCGGCGCGGAGAGAGACAAACAGAATAGAGGAGTTGAGGGACATGACCGGCGTCACCCAGAATACAAAGGAAGGTATGATGGAGTTAGTGGAGCATTACTTCGAAGCGACGTTCTCGTCTCAGCTGCATGAAACCGGGACGGACTGGAACGATGTATTGGCAGGAGTACACCAATGTGTTACGGAAGAGATGAATCGGGGCTTATTGGTGCCGATTGAAGATGATGAGATTAGGGCTGCTGTGTTTCAAATGCATCCTACTAAGGCGCCAGGGCTGGATGGCTTCTCTGCTGTTTTCTTTCAAAAGCATTGGGAGTTGGTCCGCGAGAGGGTGTGTCCCAGGTTAAGGATATTCTGGAAGGGGAGGGCAGCTTTGGCACCCTGAATATTACGAAGATAGTTCTCATCCCCAAAAGGGTGGGAGCAGCAGACTTACAGTCTTTTCGTCCGATAAGCCTATGTAACGTTATCATGCGAATCATTTCAAAGGTTCTGGCTAATAGACTTAAGAAGGTGATCCCTGTGGTGATATCTGAAGCACAAAGCGCGTTTGTTCCTGGTAGGCTGATTTCCGACAATATTCTTTTAGCTCACGAAGTGTCACACTTTATTAGATCAAGGAGAGGCGGTGGCAAGGCATACATCTCTATAAAGCTGGACATGTGCAAGGCTTACGACAAGATGGAGTGGCTGTTTTTGGAAAAAATGTTGCAGAAGCTGGGATTTGCCGAGAGATGGATAGAAAGGGTCATGAAATGCCTGAGGTCTGTTTCCTATGTTGTTAAACTGAATGACCAATTATCAAAGGTCATTACGCCATCAAGGGGGCTTCGACAAGGCGATCCACTATCCCCGTACCTGTTCATTTTGGGATCTGAGTGGCTGTCTCGAACCATTGAATGTCGGGTCAGGAGTGATATGATCAGGGGGATCAGGATTAGTAGAGCGAGCCCGTGTGTTTCACATCTCTTGTTCGCGGACGACAGCTTGTTGTTCGCTGGAGCGGATATATCAGAGGTGGCTGCTATCAAAACCGTATTGGAGGACTATGAGCGCATCTCAGGCCAGCGAGTTAACTTGGCCAAATCGCAGTTTGTGTGCAGCCTGAACGTACTGCCTGAAACTAGGAGAGCCATCGAGGATATGCTGGGAATGACGTCCGTGGATAGACACGATAAGTACCTGGGGTTGCCGATGATTGTGGGCCAAAGAAAGAGAGAGGTTTTTGATGATATAGAAAGGAAGATGAATGCAAAGATTTTGGGCTGGAAGTCAAACCTGCTATCTTTTGCGGGGAGGGAGATCCTTATCAAGTCAGTTTTGTCGTCAATGCCGCAGTACGCAATGGCTTGCTACAAGTTGCCGACAGGGACGTGTGAAAAGCTACAAAAGTTGATGATGAGTTATTGGTGGACAGCGGGAAAGAACCACAAGGGCATTCATTGGGTTAATCGTGACAAATTGATGAGGGATAAGGATAAAGGGGGGCTTGGTTTCCGCGACCTGAAAGTAATGAACGACGCGTTTCTGGCAAAGCAAGTTTGGAGAGTGCTATCACATCCAGAGTTATTACTGAGCAAGGTCTTGAAAGGAAGGTACTTCCCGTCTTGTGGGATAATGGAGGCAGGTCTCGGAACAAAGCCATCTCATGCATGGCGCGGGCTGTGCAGTGTAAAGCAGAGTTTGGGCATTGGCTTAGGCCAATCGGATGGTGCATTGCCCCTGGAGTGGAGGCTTGGCGACTCTGGCTTGTTTTCTGTGAAGTCAATGTACTTGGCTCTGATGGATCAAAAGCGACAAATCCAAAGCGGAGGTGGAGAACAATCTGATGAGGCGGGCATGAGTTTGTTCTGGAGGATGGTCTGGAAAAGCAATGTCCAGAACAGGGTCAAGATTGTGGTTTGGCGGCTGTACCAGGACGCACTCCCAGATTCAAGAAATCTGCAAAAAAGGGGATGTCTTTTTCGAGTGGACTGTCGGTTTTGTGGCTTTCGGATTGAAACAGCGTTTCATACTGTGTTCGAGTGTTGGAGAGCGAAGGCTTTTTGGAGAAGGGCTAATATTCAAGATAGATGGGGGGTAAGCTCGATCGGGAGGGAGGGGAGTGCGGCGGACTGGTTGTTTCGTGGAGCAAGCGGGGGTGATAGACGGGAGTTTCGGAAAGTGATGATCGGTATTTGGGTCCTATGGAATGCCCGGAATGCTATGGTTCACGAGCAGAAGGAAGTTTCTATTGAGGAAATGGTATCAAGGTTGAATTCGGCTAGTTTCCAATGCGATGCGTACTTGGGGAGACGTTTGGTGCTAAGGGGGCCGGATGCCCTGTTTTCAGATAGAGATCTTATGGAGAGTTGTATTTTCTGCGATGCGGCGTGGAGTGACTCTGGGGACGAAGTTGGTTTGGCAGCTATTCTGTTAAGGGAGGGCCAAGTTCAGGCGGTGGTGTGTCAATGGGTAGGAAGGAGGTTGGTGGGCAGAGAGGCTGAGGGGAGGGCGTTGGGGCTGGGAATGCGGATGGCTGAGCAGCTTCAGCTTCGTATTGCGACCCTAGTGTCGGACTCTCTTGGAGTGATACAATCTGTTTGCATGGGGTGGGATGACCAGAGTGGTGAGGGGGGTTGGTTGGAGTCGAGTTTGGAGTTCGTTAAGCGTCATGTCGGCTGGTCGGTGAAGCATGCTATGCGGGAGGATAATTATCGGGCAGATAGAGTTGCGCGTTTTGCTTTGGGCTCGAGGGTGTCGTGGATGAACCCGTGGGCTTCTCCTATTTGCATGAGGAGAGTTCTCCAAGAGATTGGGAGGATGGACGATGAAGCTGGTTAGGCGGGTTTTGTTTTTTCTGTTTTCTTGTTTGGCTCGGGCTGTTTGTGTTTTTTGGTGGGTGCCTTGTCTGGCGGGTGCGTGTTTGTTTTTGTGAGCCGTTTGTTATCAAAAAAAAAAAAAAAAAAAGTAAGTTTCCAGAGCATGCCACAAGAATTTGTGAATTAATTCATGAAGTTGTTCAATTTGCCGGGCAACTTGCAAAGACAATACAACACAATCATATAATACAATGAAACCGAACTTGTAAAATAAACGCTGCAAACAAAATAAAATGTGAACCCTTTCTTTTGTTGTAATTGATCACAATGATCTTCAAGCTGCTGTAGTGGTGTTCCAAATCGTAAGTTAAAGCATTTAGCCTTCATCAACATGTCCATGATGCAGATCGCTTGATCGTAGGCTTCATTTGCTTATCTTCTTCCATTGAGATCATCCCCAAGTGAGATGGATCCTCCAGCATCATTTTGGCCACCAAATAACCAGCTATAGACCATGTTTGGAATTTTCTAGCCTGTTTCCCAACATATCTTCCAAGTTTCCCATCATAGTACTCAGGCAGCCATCTTTTAGCATACGGCTTTCGGCCAGATCTATCGCTTTTCTTGCTATTTGTGGTCTACCCGTTTTAATGCATGCTGCCGTAAGCAACCAAAGAAGCACTGTTTCAATAAGGAAATGAAGGCATTAGAAGCAGATAAGGGCAGAATATTCCAACTACAACAGTTGACAGTATCAACAAGTGCACTGAGGAAGTTCAGTCAAACTCTTTATAGCCATTTAACTAATCATCAAAGCAATGACTACAAGTCAACCATAGCTGCTGCCATGTATTAGCTAAGATGTTGCCACTCATCATATGAAACTCTTTAGTCTTGGTTGAGCAAGATACAAATGAACAGCACTAATTAATGCGGTACAGGAAGGATGAAAACATACCAGGCCAAGAACCTCCATTATGGTAGCTCCATCTTGTATTTTTAGGGTCACATCCAGTTACAATTCGCCATTCATGATTTTCAATGGCTGGATAGCATATCTTCAAGGGCATTTCCCCTACAAGCTCCTCCCAACGAGCCTCAATAAGATCCATGATGGCCATAGACTGCTCAGGAGTTGCAAGAGAAGATAATATAGCAACACAGTTTCCCAGAACGAACCACCGAAAGTCCATTCTTGCAGGACTGACATTTCCAATGAAATAGCCACCACGATTTGGCATGAAGTCAAAGACCCATTCTGGGATTGAATCAGGAATAACATTGAATTTATTTACTGCAGTGTGGGAGTATTCTTCAGTTTTATATTGGTATATGTCATTCAGTTGTTGAAAATCAAGCCAGAAGTAGCTTCTCATGTGAAAACTTAGGGCGTGAAGGCGTTTAACTATTCTTTCGATGAACTCTTTTCCTTCACCATCTGGTTTGAGCATTGCCAAAGCAGACCTCAGCGCCATGAAGAAAAGAGACTGGATCTCAATTGGATAGCCATAAATACCCTGTACAAATCCAAAGTTAATAAGTTTAGAATATAATGTTTATAAAACTTAACTGATATTACACGCAATGCTAAGTGTTGGCATGTGGAATTCTTGGTGTATTTGTTTAGATAAAAAATAAAATGTATCATAAGATAAGAACCAGTCAGGCAGTCACAGTCAACACAACAAACCTATATTCATAACTATATATACTTGCATTACAGAGAGATTTGTAGCTCATCCTACTCAATCTGAAGACTATGTTGTGATCTATGTAGTTCACGCAATAGTTGGTCTAGGAGGATGGGATAGTTTATACGAGCAGTATGCAAAATGTGGGGACAAAGTTATGATTTTTGAACACAGTGGTTGGCTGGATAAAGGCTCTGCTATGGCTGATTATAAACTACTTACTGATTGCTTGATATAATTAAGAATGGGAATGCAATATATAGCGATTACAGAAAGAAACACTAGAAATGAAGAAAAACATGTCAAAAAATTACCATTCGGCGATCGATCATAGAACAACCATCAGCACAGAGCAAGGTAGGAAAAGTATCAAATCCTTCAGACAGGCAAAGGGACAATATGAGCTGAATTCCTTTTTGACACTCTGGTTTTTCTGCTAGCGTAGCATCTCCAGTAGACTTGGTGTAGGCACGTAGCAGAATGATCCACCAGAATCCAGAGTCAACTGGAGCCACTCTTCCAATAGCACTCTCCCCGAAATCTGCAACAATTGTATCTGTTTTTCGTACTTCATCATGAAGAACTTTGAAGCTAGCGGGCATTACACCGTCCCCCAACTTGAAACGATCAATTCTTTTCTCCCACCCTTGTAGTTGCAACGTCTTAAGGAGAAAGTTCTTAACTATTTCAGGTTTACCATTCATCAAAAATGCCAGAGCGCTTGGCACAAAATCACAGACAAAAACCTGTTAAACAAAAAAGATTTGGAGGACAATTCACATGAAAATCTGGACAATAGAATTCAATTATGGAAAGATACATCTAAACACACTCCTAATAAAAAAGCTAGACAAAAAGTATGGCTGATAAACTTGAAATCTCAATGTGGAAGCGCGTGTTTTACCTGGTCATAATTGAGCACCCTCCTCTGAAGCATGGTCATATGCAGCAATAGTCCCAACAGGTTGCCCTCTGAAATACACCATAGATCTCCGTAGAGCATCCCATGCTTCAGCAACCATAGGATGAGGTTCAAACGAATTTCTTGCAGACGATGCAGGGGTATCAAATCCAGATCTTCCACCCGGCGAGTAGGTGTGTTCAGGGTGATCTACCCCACCTCTTGAGAGACCAACAGACAACTCACTCAAAGACCTCTCTTCAAACGATCTCTGGCGCTCAGTGTTGGGTCTTGGCTTGTCTAACAATCGTGATAAATCCAAGTCATCCAAGTCAGGAATAGAGCAATGTGAACTGATTTTCCTCATCCCATACTCCCTTGTTCCGTCCATTCCTTTTCAACTATCGAGTATAATCATGTATTACAAATCAAAACAATACAAACATGAAGCCAATATCTACAACTATAACTGATACACCTAAAATGCTAACAGTAGCAACAAAAAAAACACATACAGCAATCACATTTTGGAAGTATCAAATTAGGTAAGAACATGGACATTTACAGCATCCAGTCAATGAAGGTCAAATGACATTGAAACCTAAACAGCTCAAAATGCATTATCACAACAAACAGCAACAAATGGATGCATATGAAAACTACTAATCTAATTAATTCAAAGCTTAGAAAGTTAGACAGATCTGAACATGCATAGTTTGATACCGGAAATGAGGTGAATGACGGCCGGAGATTCCGATGTCGGCGGAAGGAGATGCGATGAGATGAGAGGAGAGGAGAACATTGCTGAGCACAAGGTCGTATTTATAGTGTTTATAAAATTATGAGTATATTTATTTCTATAAATAAATGAAATCCAAATTGGATGAAATGAAAACAAATACGGAAATTGCGTTCGTACTGACTCGCCTTTCTTGTGTTGTCGTTTTGTTGGCGTTGAAGGTAAATTTTGTGTTGTCGTTTTTTATTTTTTATTTGTATTTTAATCAGAGGATTGGGATAT